>SMGT01006405.1:0-12637 GCA_004794575.1 Lanistes nyassanus
TACCGGCTTCCCCCCCTCTCGACGGCCCTGCTGGGCTGTTGGACATCTCTGGCAACCCCAACCTTCTGGTGTCTTCTCACGACCTTGACGGAAGCAAGTATGTCTTCTTTAAAAGTTCCGGTAAAATAATCTGTCACCAACAAAACAGAAAATACAGTGTATGAGTTTCTTTTTAAATGAAGGAATGGGTGATAAGGTAACTTCCAAGCGTATGTGTCGACTACAATCATAAAATATTAACCCCTGTGTGAAGCAGTGTTTTAACAACGCAGGTTAAACCAGTTAAGAGAAAATCGAGTTTGGGTGACGTTTGTAAATATTAACAATGGGGTGGCCGGATTCTTATTTGGCCAGGAAGTCCAAGCGACTTTGTATGGTGGACATGCGCGGTCAGAACTGGTCACTTCAGGACCTGAGGACGATCGATGAACCAACGAACACACATCCCTGGATCAGCGGCGTTTCTCAGACCTCTGGCATCAGGAATAAGTAAGCCTTGAGTAGTTTTATCTTACAGACCTCTGGCATCAGGATTAAATCTCGAGCAGTATATCTTACCGTATACGTAGATGTGTGGAAACAATCATGAACATTATTTTATGAAATAACATTGAATTATGACAATGTTCAGACAGTTGCGTTTGGCATCCAAGATCGACGCCCGCCCGCTCTCCAAGATCGGTGTCCTCCAGATTAGCTATCCAAGATCGGTGTCCTGTAGATTAGCTAGCTATCCAAGATCGGTGTCCTCTAGATTAGCTAGCTATCCAAGATGGGTGTCCTCTAGGTTAGCTAGCTATCCAAGATGGATCTCCTCTAGATTAGTTAGCTATCCAAGATGGGTGTCCTCCAGATTAGCTAGCTATCCAAGATGGATGTCCTCCAGATTAGCTAGCTATCCAAGATGGGTGTCCTCCAGATTAGCTAGCTATCCAAGATGGGTGTCCTCCAGATTAGCTAGCTATCCAAGGTCGGTGTCCTCCAGATTAGCTAGAGTTAACAGCGAACAGTAGGTCGGGCGACAAGTTGCACGTGCTTGCCTGCAGTGATGCGTGCATGGACTTGATTTAGTAACCTTTTGTCGCCTTCCATACAATCGTTCGTGGCTCTGGGCAGTGCTTGTGGCGACCATAATTTACTTCCCAGTCTAGATCACGTGGCCGCCTTTTGCCACGCATGCGCTTAACGCTGCTCTGGCTAATGACTGGCGATGACCGGGTCTTTGTCGACAGGTTGTCGGTGACCATCGTGAACAAACCAACGTTCACAGACGACGGTAGTGCATTGTTTGCTGTCGTCGACGGCGGCCGCAACGACGAGGTGGCCAAGGCGCTGGCGGAGTCGCTGGTGTCGACTTTGGTCTCCGAGCAGTCTCACCCCCACACGTGCAGCGAGTATCTCAAGTACACCATGCTGACGGCACACAAGTAAGGACGGATGGCTCTGTCCGTTCCCTTTTCTCGCCAATAAATTCTTTTAAAGAATAAGTCTCAAGGTAAACATATCACCGCAGAAATCTCACCTGAGTTAAAAATTGTTTGGAGGCTGCAATTTTTTAAAAAAATGCATACGTGGTCTTTATTCGAGGAAAGGTGGGAGAGAAGAAAATAGATGGGTAGAGCGATAGGTAAGCAAAAGAGGAATCGTAAGCCATAGTGTTGCCGAAGTGCGGTGTGCATACGAGGATGTGCGCGCGTCTGCGTGCATGCGTGTGTGTCTTATATCCTCCTTCCCGTCCCCTCCTTCCCCACCAGTCAATGGCACTGTGTACTGTCATCTCTTGTAGTTAATTGTTATCGCTGTTTTCTTTCTTGTGACCTTATCGATCTTCATTGCTTTGTCAATTTTTCTTATCCATGTCTCGATCGATCCCTACTCGATCCTGTCTTCCATTCCAACTGTTTATGTCTCCTCCCGTACCCTTCCATTTACTTCCCACACCCACAAGTCCCACACCCACTCACGCACGCGCATGCACGCACTCATCTTGAAATAATGAGGTCAATCAATCATCCCTGTCAAAATCAATGTGTCGTGCACCAGTTGTTGTATAAGTATGTGCCATGCTGCACCAGTTCTCATGCTTGTGATAAAGCTACGAGCGTCTCGTGCTGAGAAAATCCCGGAGTCTCCCAATAGGTTGTTGATAAAAGAAAATGGGAGCAGGTGGGGATATAGCTCAGTGGTAGAGCATTCGACTGCAGATCGAGAGGTCCCCGGTTCGATCCCGGGTGTCCCCTTCATTTATTTTTTCCCCCTCTAAGTGTATGTTTTGTAATGAAGTGAAGTATATTGTATGCTGTAACCATTTTCTAACCCTCGAAGATTTTTACAGGTGGTTTTTTTATGTTTACTGTTAGCTGATTTAATCTTGGTGTGATTCCCAGCCTTCTGTGCCAGTCACATATCAGCTCTCTGGATTTGTTCCCACTGTGCATGTAGGCGTATCTTGCTTCCGTCCGCCACTGTCTATAATCAGTAGCGTGCCAGTTTTTGCTTAGTTTATTTTTCTTTTTCGTTGTCGTTATCGTTCCTTTTCTTTACCCCAAGTTTGGAGTCTCCCGACTTCTCTCCCCTCTCACCATATATAGTACGTAAAATGCAATATCATTAATTAAACAGATATGCGGTATATTAATATATATATATCATAGGCTGATCAATATGTTTTGCTTGTGAATCTGTATTGTCTCTCTGCTGGCCTGCAGGCAGCTGAAGGAACTGGGCCAAAAGGTCGGCGCGTCTGCCGCCGTAGTGCACATCAGCCGTCGCGATAAGAATTCCGGAGGTGGTCAGCCCAGCAAGGCCAAGGCCGATTCCCTCGGCCGGGGGGGAATGGGTGGTGCGCGTGGCCAGCGTCGGGGACACGGAAGTGGTGCTGTGTCGTCATGGCAAAGCGGTTCCGCTCACTTGCTGCTTTGATGTGGGGGCCGACAAGGAGGAGTGTCGGCGCGTGGTGACGTCAGGCGGGATAATCACCGAGGTGCGCGCGCAGTCTTTTAGTTGTGGTGTCCTTGTGTGCGTGTGTGCGTGGGTGCTTGCGGTGTCGTGATGTTTTACTGGTGTTGTTTTGGTCCTGGCGTGCATGCGTGCGTGCGTGCGGTGTCGTGGTGTCTGGCTGTGCTCCGTGTTATTACGCAGTGCAGTCACGAACAGGTTAAAAGATTAAATATATGTTCAAACCATCACAGTTGCAAGAAAACCTTATGGGAGGAAAGTTATTGTCTGTACTTGTGTTCTCATGTTCATCTCCTTCACTGAGCAGAAACATTTTAAACCTTATTTTAATGCTAGATTAATTCCCTCGAGATATTTTAATAATTTGCTCAGTCTCTCTGTATGTACTCACCTACCCACCCGCGTTCCTGTCTTCCTGCTGTTCCCAGTCTTCAAGTACAGCGATCGCTGTCACTCTACCCAGGAGAACCAGCTGGGTGACGGACATATAGGTCCATAGCTGCGTGTTGCAGGCCCCCTATGCAAGACAACCGAATAGCTGACTTATTCCTGTTATGGCGGATATAGAATAAGGTCCTATAGAATAATTTCCCATGCACGAAAACCGAATAGCTTATTTTCCTCTCGTTATTCGGTAATATGTAAGTTATTTGGTCGTCCCAGGAGAGAAAGGGTTAATTCTAAGTTCGCCGAAACAGCGTTTTCGAAGACAGAAAATAATCTGCTTTTCAGGAATAAATTTAGTACCGTTTGCATGCATACGGGTCCAGCCGTAGTGCAATATCTGGTTGAAGACAGCCGATAGAGTCAGAACCAGTAGGTGTCATTGGCTTATCGTGACCTATTGTGACCTATCGTGACGTCTCTTTTAGGATGGTCGTGTGAATGGAGTGACGTTCAACACCCGTCTTCTCGGATGCAGCTACCTGTTCCCGCACGTGATCCCTGACCCCCATACCTCTGACCACACGCTGGGTCACTCCGACCGTTTCCTCATCTTGGCCAACCAAGGCCTGTGGAAGGTCGTGACCCACGAAGAGGCCGTCAGAGAGGTCAAGGACATCTGCGACCCGGTGGTGGCGGCCAAGCGCCTGCAAGACTTAGCACAAGGTTACGGCTTTCGGGAGAACATTGGCGTGGTGGTAGTCCGTCTAATGCTGTCGGACGCCCAGTGGATGCAGGTCACGGAGTCTCTGGCAGCGCAGCGGGAGAGCCAGAAGGAGCTGCTGCACACGTTGAGCCACCAAGCGGACCTGCTGCATCTGCGTGACGGAGTGCCGCCCACTCCGGAGCTGCACAACGTCGTCATCGACCGGTCGGGTCGTGCCAAGAAGTCCAAAGGTAGCGGCTCCAGCCTTCACAGGACGGACAGGTCGGACCAGAAGCTACACAAGAACTTTTCGCAGCCACAACCCGAGGAAAAGGAAGGGGTGCGGCAGCACGGCAAACCCACGGGCATCATGGGTGCGCCTACCCAGGGTACGTCTAAACGCTACCGCAAAAAGGACGATCCGAACACCTGGGAGTCAGTTCTCAGCAAGCGGCTGGCAGACGAGGTGAAGAGCAAGGAGCTGAAGCACCCATTTCTGGCCCATGACGACGATCTGGATGCTGAAGACAACGTCATCGACTTCGGCCAGAAGGTCATGTCGGATCGGCTGGTGGAGATGAAGGGTAGGAAGGATGGAGGATTTGCAGATGGGTGGTCGCGGACCATGCAGGAACGGCTTGCACAGGAACTGAAGCAGCGTGAGATTCGGCGAGGGGCGGCTGACACCAACAACGGGGGTGATACTCGAGCTGACAGCTATCCCACCGCGACAGACAGCGACTCCCCTGACGTCGTCCTGTCCCACAGTCGCCGTCACCCCCAAGCCAGGACGCTGGAAGGCGGGCAACAAGCAAGTCACCGGCAAAGCCTCACCCACGCCCAGGGGTTCGCCGCCCGCTTCCCCTCCACCCAGACCCCCATCTGCCACAAAGCCCTTCCGAACCCCTAAGCAGTCACGCCCACCACCACCCCCTCCTCCTCTCCCACCCCCTCCTCTGCCACTTCCACCCCCACTTGCGCCTCCCTTGCACCCCCGCATGGTGCGGTCCGTGCTGCAGGATTCGCTTGTCTCGGACGATTTTCAGAAGCCGCTGCCCACGTTCAGCGCTGACATCGACCGGGATGCGATTTTCTTTCACCAGATGCAGATGGCACGCGCCCAGAGCGGCAGCAACGCCAGCCTGACGTCGATCCAGTCGGACCCCATGTACGCCTCCGTGCGGGAGGTCTTCCACCCCGCTCCTCAGACCTCCTCTCGCAGCATTGAGGTGCTGGTGAACACTCCCTCCCTCCACCGCCGCAGCGTGACAGACGACCATGACGACATGGAGAACTCGGACGGATACGACGCTGACTCGCGTCATTTGGATTTCGACGATGAGGACGAGGATCTGGCGGGCAGCACGTGCACGCTGGTGAACGTGGGGGCGGCAGAGAGTTTTGACGTCACCATTGAGGCGCTGTACGACCACGTGCACGATGGACGCCGCAGCAGCGCCGACAGGTTCGACTTTCCGCTGGACGTGAGTGGGGAGGCATATCGCCAGGTGGGCAAAGAATGCTCCAGAGAGGACGCTGTGAAAGACGATGACACTAGCGATGTGTATGCAACGGTCAAGACGATTACAAAGAAACATCGCAACACCATCAGCAACGCAGCTGCTGCTTTCAACAACGTTGGCGATGAGACAGACAGGACATCTATATACGTCACGTGCAATAGCGAAACTCCCATTTATAGCCTGTCAAACGAGGCACCAGCACTATCCTCTTCATCGACTCCAGAGCGTTTAACACCCCCTCCTTTACCACCCCCACCTCAGTTTGTGGATTCTTATGCGGGACCGCTGTTGTCGATGAACAAATTATCGAGTCAAAGAAGCATTATAATAACCTATCTGTAAATGACGTAATGCATTACAGCAATTACTTATTGTGTCTCTGAATGGTATGGTTATAGACACAGCAGTTTTCATAGCGTGTTTGATGGAACAGGGGGTTTCAGACCCTTGACATTCCTGATGCAAGCCACAAACCATCTGGAACTTTTATGAAAATTCCACTTTCTGTTTCTGTTTGGTTTGGGCTTTTTGGGTTAAGCTTTTCTCATTATTTTTTCCCCCCGAATACCCTTCTGCTCACAACAAAAAATCTCCAAGCAAAGTATTTCTAATGGAACCCAATTTAACATGATTTTACACCATATCAGTTCATAAAAATGTATCATGTATAATACTGGCACTTTCTCAATTTAAAAAAAATAATGGTGATGAAGAGTTTGTACAGCATATTTTGTATAGCGGTCATTTTACCAAAGGCGTTGTAAGGGCTGTGAAAAAGAAAAAAAGTGTGGTCGTGCAATCCTTTTTAGTATTTGCCTTCCAATCTACAAGCAGATTCAAGCTAGAGAGAAAAAAAACAGAAACACTTGCTGGGTTCCAGCGGACCAGCGCCCTGTTAACAAGGCAAGCACTGGCGTATGTGCCAATTTATAATGGATTTGGTGGCATTGTTCTGAGAATATAACCGTTTTATCCAAGAGCCTCAGTGCACATGCGGTTGTCACATTTACTGCCTTGTAATTCCTCCATGATGAATTTACCGAGATTTTTCTTGTTAAGACACTGTAAGCTCTTGAACCCAAGTCTGTCCATTGTGTCGCGGTATTTCTCTGTCGTGTCTAGGGGTATGGCGATTATGTGTTTTTACTACTCTGCTCGTTTGACTAGAGTTATCACAACATAAAATTGTGTCAAGAAGGGGGAAAACTAACAATGCAATCACTGTCTAATTTACTCAATTTCCAACCGGCTCAAGCCCCCACCCCCTTGCTTGTCACGCACACAACTGAATAAAAGAGGGCAGCGATAAAACACTACTCTATTTATTTACAGTTACAACAGAATATTTCACTACACAATGAATGATGCTCCAATATACATCTACTGACATATGTAGAACAATCACTCGCACTCTCATACTTTCATCCCCGCGCTATACGTATCTACACGCACACGTTATTTACCGGGTTATGAATCAACTACCGTACCGATACTTCACTTCGGTAAACAAGGAAAACCGTATCCTTTCCGTACTAAACCTCTCTGAATATGACGTCACACTGACGTCTTAACAACACTAAGATCGACCGAACGATCACACAAGAACCAAACCGACAAATCAACCAGTATGATTTACTACCGTCTAAGTTGGTTCAACTAGTTTTGAGCTACGGTCGTGTCCTACACTATACGTAAACTCACTTTCACGATGCTGGATAGGAATACCGCAGACTCCACGTCTCTCAGCTCCACAATCACAACACCGGTCCGAAATGCCCGAGTTTCCTTCCTAACTGGCAAGAGTCACCCCTGTCGCAGAACACTGCTGGTTCTCTGTCCACGTCGCGGATAATGGCTGTACTCGTAGATCCGACCTCGCTATTCAACACTTGGCGATCAGCATACGGCTTTTTAGCAATCGGCGATCAAACATTCGCGGTCGGGAGTATATATACGGCTCAGCGCGGACTTGTCCGAAGACACTACCCGTTCGGGGTGGTGGTCTGCAGCCCGTGGAGGGTGGTTCGCCCCCTACCTCGCACTCAGCCGGCTACCTTCCCCCTACACTGCGCGTTCTCCCGGCTGTTTTGGCGAGCCAATCGGGCCAATCGCCCGTAACAATTTGCTCTACCTCCTGATTGGTTAGGGCAACTAGACGCCTGAAAACTCGCAACAGTCTGCAAAGTCTGATCGATACACTTGCCCATCATTTTTCCAGTCTATGGATGCACTGATTACTAATTTTACTTTCCTATGTTTATATCTGTATTGCCTTATCCACACATGCACACCTCATCCCACAGATCACTGTTCAGTTCACACACATGCACAGCTCATCCCACAGATCTACCAAATGACTGTTCAGTTCACACACATGCACAGTGAACCCACTCAGATAGTGGATAGCCGTTGTCACCAAGCTGGAATGGTGGCAACTCCTCTCATCACCCAGACTATAAATGGAGATGCACTGTGGCTGTGTAAGAACCATGAGTGTGGAACAGAATTAAAGATGCTTTTGGTGGTAAATTCCATCTTCCCTCAATCTTCCTTAATGTTCCTCCTCTAATAATGCTGTGTTTTACATGGGTTGCATTCAATGGCTCTACCATCATGGAAACTATGGTCATGCTACATTAACAAGCAGCTCTTGTGATTTGAGCTTTTGAGAAAAGATCGTGTGTTCAACTTTCAACAAGATGCAAGCGTTTCCGCATCATCTTGTCCAGTGCTAGAAAATGTGAAGCAAATGTGTACCATGCCCCTACCCCACCACACACACCAAACCTACAGGCACAACAGCCTTTTATTTTTACGGACAAGATGCATGGATGCATACACACACTCTGCAGTTAAAGATACAGGAAGTAAGCCTTTTTGCCTTGGTGTCTTGTGTGCTCTAAGGAAATTGGCTTCATCAGTCTGTGGTACTGCGATAGAGATTTAAACAAAAATTTATGCATTTTAAATGACCATCTGTACAGCTGTCACTGATAACATCCCATCAATAATATTTCCTTTCTTTAAATTTCGGCATCTGCACATTAAAAACCCTGCAATAAATGATACCCACACAATTCAGCCATGCAGTAGGCCTGCTGTATGTACAGAGTAAACTCTGCCAATACATCAGAGAGGCAATACCAAAATGCCAGCTGTAGAATGTACTTGTAAAAATAACAACCAAATTAAAAACCAAGATAATCTTTTTTATTTTTCGAGAGGGCGATTGAAGTACAATATGCACTTCTGATTTACACTATAGTTCAAAATTACGATAATGTCCACCTTTTCATACCATGTATGTTCTAATGTACAGCGGTGCAAATATTTCACAATACTGTAATTAACAAGAACATGACAACTTTCCCAAAAATTGTAAAAACAGTACTCCAATAGAAAAACTTTTGAAAAACAGCCATCAACATCTATCACTTCATATCTATTTTTTTATTTGAGCTCCAGAGTCATGGCAAAGTATGTAAGATGCCGTTTTTATATGAAAAAATATAGCTAGAAAAATTATGTGGGATGTAGACATGAATTTTACAGTTAACCAATTAACTAGATCGCCACATCTCTAGCTTGAGCGTACAATCCCAAACCATGAAACAATTATGCTGAGACAATGATTAGATGAAAAATTACGAGATACAATTTTACAGGTCAATTGTAATCAGCAGGGTTTTTAAACTGCATTTTTTATGGCAGTAATGCACCAGGAGATACTGTTAAGCTTTCAATAGCTTCACTGGAGTTAACACAGAATACTAAACAAGTTGACATAAACTGAAGTCCATAGACATGTTGTTATGTATACATGCAGTTATCTACATGGTCATGCACACACCTGTTAGGATTTTTACGGCTTGCTACCCCAGCCAATCAGGAGAAAGCGCTCAGAGGAACGAGGGAGATGGCCAGGCAAGAGGCAAAGGTAACCAGCCCCCCCTCCCTTTCCTGCTTGACCCCATCACCCTGAACAGGTGGCCAGGCAGGTGGTGCGGGTTAACCATTCTCCAGGCTGAACCCACCACACCGAACACAAAAATCAGGCAGCGATCACGTTTGTTTCCCCCTTTTTGGCACGCATTTATGTTGTCGTAGTTCTGGTTAACAAGCAGACTATTCAAAGCACATAAAAGCAATATCCCTAGACCAACAACAGAACAATATCACAACACCTGTAGATACAATATTAATCTCTAGTTGCACTAAGTCCATTTTTAAGGTTCCACACAGGTATCTTTTTTAAGAATCTTCAGTGCAAGGGTTGCAGCCACTTTTCTCCCTTGTTTCTTGTTATTGCAAGTTATGGCAGGGAACTGTCTTTCCCCCAGCACAGCAGCCATTTCAAATCTGCAAGGAGACAATTTAACAGGGCTCAGAGCAACATAAATTTTGAAACTCTGCATTTAATTTCTCAGATAAACTAGTGAAATTTCACACTTGTTTTAACTGCCAAACACCACCTTGAGGGAATGCACTCACGTGAGCAGAAATCTCTCAATAGTCAGTCAAGAAGGTAGCCATTTTCATTGTGGCCAGGGATGTCTATGCTCTGAACATGCAGCTATCATTATGACCCACGACCAATCAATCTTTTCCTTTTTTTTTTACAATAACTGTTTCCAAATGCTTTAAATAAACTATACCACTGTGGCATTCAGCACTAACAGACTGAAGGTGGCAATGATACTAAACTCATCCTCTCCTTTACCCACCATCAGGTCATGGCACAAAACATATCTGTTACAATGGCTACTCAGCCAAAGGTCAGAGACCTTTGTGGATGGGGGTACAAAAAAGACATATCCACTACAGCTATTTTGAGGGAGCATGGCTACCAACCAAAGATGAAATCTGAATGATACCACAGAAAAGATTGACATATATTTGCATAATTTGTGGTTATTAAGTACGTATTTATCTCAATCTAGAAGTTACTTTTTACATGAACCCACTATCACTAGCAGCTGAAGCAGATGTGTTTAACTCAGGTAACATCAGGTACGCTTGAAAAATTACAGAAACAAATTCATGAGACAAGTATGGGGAGATGCATGAGGAGAACAAAACCCCACAAAGTACAAACTTCAAGCATACTGCAATTTTTCTTGTTTCCTGAAACACCTTCTGTAGCTCCACAAGAGCAAACTTTGCTGCAGCTGTTTTTGCATCCTGCTTTTTCTTGTGCTTTCCAGGGGAAGTAAAACTGTGTTGTCCAACAGTTACTGTGCACTCAAACCTGTAACGACCATGAGATCTTAAGAACTCTTCTGCACTAAGTAACTTCAAGGACAATTTCTGCTACAAATGCATCTAAACTAATAGAGTACAGAAAAAATAATTCGACCAAGATAACAAGTTTTCAAAACTATTCAAAACAAATGGATGCAAACAAAAAAAACGGGACGATGGAAGGAGGGAAATGAGAAAATATCTAGACAAAAAATAACAGTAAAAGGTCAGCTGTTTTATGCCCTCTAACCTGCCTCCGCTTATTTTAGCATGACACAATTTATAATATTTAAAAAAATAATTGATCTAAAACTAACCTACACATATAAAAAATAAACAAATATTACTTCACATACTCAAGCATATGCGTTGATGGTCCGTAACTCCTGAAGCTATACTCCAGCTTTAATAAATGTCGCATAGCCAATTCATTTAATACACCGATAGGATTTTTTATATCAGCATCAAAATCTGTAAATACCAAAGGAAAACAAGTCAAAATGAGTTGATACAATTTGATAAGATGCAAAGAAAGAAAACAGGAAAAATAACAGAGCTGATGCAGCTGTTTAACCCTGCAATCACTACTCAACCATAAGCATTGTGTGTGCTTTTATGTGTATGGGTGAACACATGGGCACACATATACATTTGTAATGACAGTAACACTTATGCTTAGAGCAGTATTTTCAGAAAAAGTTGTTTTTTTAAAGACATGTTGATTTATTTACAAGATAAAATTTACAAGTGTCTTGTAGCACCTAGATTAAATCAGTTTAGTATGTTCAAAAAAAAAATATAAGCATATCTAAACCAATAGATTTTGAAAAATTAAACATGACGGACAATGACTGAAAAGAACCCCATTTGACTGTAAAGTATTTCCATGAGAAAACAAGGATGTCAGCAAGTGACTATCACATGTACTGTTGCCAGTAATGAATGTAACATTCTGTGGGGAGAAAACCCTGCAAGAGTAATAATCCCTTTACCTGTGGAGGAAGATGAAGTTGTATCATATTGTTTCGCTGGCCCTTGGTCACATACAGCCTACAAATAAGATACGCAAGTAAAATACTGTACTTTAAATCGATATATTTCTGCAGAAACTTGTCCACTTTCATAGTTTTTAAATAATGACAATCTTTTACTTTCATGTCACAAAGCATTCATTGCCACAGATGTCAACTTGATTCCCCATAAAGCAGATAAACCCTTTGCATCAATTTTGTAGGGCCGTAATTTTATCCCTCTCCCCCTCCAGGACAGCACAATATCACTGACCTTTTACAAAACCTTGACCTGACAAAATGTCAGAGGTCAAAAGTTACCAGAATGACCTTCACGATGTGATTTTTCTTGATCTGAAACATTTCTGCCCAATAGGGCTGAACGGAATGCAACCAGCTTGAAATAACTGACTGAGGTCATCTTCAATTTTGTTTCTTCTGCTTGCAGGATATTTTTTAAATTCCATCCAGGATCAGCATCTTTACTAAACATATTTCTCCTTGTAGAAATATTTACCTGATATGTTGCAAACAATGGACTCGACAGCAATTCCTCTGCAGAAGGTCTTTTCTCGGGCAGGCCAGACACCATGGCTTTGATAGTCTGTGCCTGACACAAAGGGAGGAAAAAGTCAGCACAACTGCCTAGCAGGGGTGAGGATTTTTGTGAACCCTGTGTCTCATCTCCAGACTGGCCTCTTGCTCATCTCTCCGAGATAGATCTGAAAGTGGGGTGTTGATAACCCTATCTTTGCGCACAGAGTACTTTGAGGCAAGGTTGTCTGCCCCAGCAGCTTGTCCCGTGGACCAGGGTA
>SMGT01006405.1:16721-58470 GCA_004794575.1 Lanistes nyassanus
TTTCCCAACCCGTACGAACCCTGCTTTATTTTCTGTCAGGCTAGACCTTCCCCTGAAAAAGTGAATCTGCTTTTGTCACCTGTGACACAATTGTGCCAATCCAAATGCCAATAAAAACTGGGTTGCGTTGCAGTCCTTCAATGACATTGCGCTGTTCGTGAATCTTGCGAGCATTGACTTCGTTAAACAGGGTCATCATGACAAAAGTGTTGAAGATCATGGTGAAGTGCTGTGTGGGAGGAGCATGAACCTTGGTGGCTAAGGCAGTGCCATCGTCAATGCCAAACAAAACAGGACCTGGAACAAGAAGGGGAGAATTTACCAAATTATTTATCATCTAAAATTATTTTCTTGACTGTCCAAGCTGATTTTGTGGGAAGAATATATTCCTAAAAATACTAGTGAAAACCATTAAAGTTTTTTGTTTCAATTTTTCCATTTTTTTCCATCAATCCACAGGACATGCAGAAACACAACAAAGACAGTGATAATGATAACTGTTACATGACCCTTGTATCATATCTGCAAAACAGGGCAGTTCTGCCTTTCATAGGAGATGTGAGGGGGTAAGCAGTAGCTTCTTTTTTTTACACTGCGGACTTCTCTGATGAAGGCATTGAGCTCACTAAAATTGGTCGCTCCGTCCTTCTTGAGCCCTCTCCTTGCTCAGTCCTTTCAGATATGTCACTTACTGGCTCAGCAGAACGCATAATCAGTTCATAAGAGTCTCTTTTGAACTCTGCTTTCTTTTCTTTTTTGAGGTGCAGCATTTTCTGATGAGGCTGAAGTGTTTGGCATTCCACTCGACAAAGAATGGGTTACAGAACAAGAAGTGGATGGAGACTCAATATCTTTCCAATCAACTATCGTAGTTTTAGAGAGCAAACAGCCAGCTATCCTTGTTCTGATTATTTTCCTCAGTTGTTCCTTTCTTTTTCACTTTTTTTTTGGAGCAGATTGGATTATTGATATTTTGAGGCATTTTACTTAGAGTAGGTGTCAATCTTTAGTGTATGTAAACATTCACCAAATTGACCCTGAAGCGGTCACAGGACTGGATCCAGCCAACTACAAATGGTAACCTCGAAAGGTCATGCATCATCACTCCATATACAGAAACTAGGTCGGACTCCCTCCCCTAAAAACAGCTAATTTTGTGCAGGAATTCCACAAAACAAAGTTAACAGCAATGGTATAAAGCTTGAAGGGGTTTGGGTAAGGAGAATATGTGCTGCTAAGTGTTAAAAAAAAGCACAATCTTGAGACAAGTTTGGAACAAAAGAACGCAAACAAGATAGGAGTAGGTGATCAACATCACTTAATGCATCAAAATATTTTTTTATAAAAAATGAACTATATAACATAAAAGTATATAGGTTGAAGTGGTCAAAGAAGCAAAAATCTCAAAACCACCCAGGTGATCCTAATACGGTGTAATCAGCCCCGCACATGGCCTTAAAGGGTTGTGACTAAATGGCTAATATGGATGGGAACATGAAGTACTGAAGAAAAGGGGAAAAGACAGGAGTGACTGAGGGAGGTGAGATAAAGTTGCGTGTTGCATGCTAGAGGCAGCGTTAGAGGAAGGTAAGCTAGAGGTAATGATGGAGGAAGTTAGAGAAGTGATGAATGGAGGATAAGCTAGAGGAAAAGTTTACCCTTGAAAAGGAGAACGAAAATGACTATTAGCTGGTACACGGCATGGCCGCATATGTTCTTGAACATGGTGCGCGAGACGAGAGGCTTTGTACGGCCGTATGGTTTACGTCGCAGCAGCTCGTCACTAGGCAACTCCGTTGCAAGCGCAAGAGAGGCGAGCGTGTCCATTATAAGGTTAACCCACAACATCTGAATGGCCTTGAGAGGGCTGTCCTGTGTGACAACACATATCATAGATACTAGTCAACAAGCACTCTCACAAACCTTGCATTTACCACTGTCCTTAGCACATCAGAGTAAAATAGGTCCAAAGACTTTAATAGCAATCACTACAAGTACATGTAACTATGCAGCCTAGTCTATTCTCAGCTACAATTTAAAACAGACACATGCTGGCGCAGCTGCAAGATGTTAAGGATGTTAAGACTCTTAGCACAACATAATGTAAAATCTTTTCTATTTCCTTTCTGCCATAACCCATTTTATCCAGTCCTGTGCGCACCATCTCTGGGGTAGTTTGGGTGTCCTAGGATGTGTGCAAGTCTGTGTGCACAGGCACGTTGTGTGTGCACTCGCAGGTGTGTATGTGCCCCTTGAATTAATTTATAAGATTTAACACCTAAAAAAATTCTCTATTATCATAACTCGAACACTGAAACATGTCAAAACCATTTCACTATGTACAGTAATTTATAACTATTTTCATCTTGTCATAGAAAGTGACAGAACTGCATGCATAAATACACATGCACATAAATACAGCAAAATACTAACATTTATAATACAGGCACCAATGAATGCCACAACAACAGCAACAACGTTGACAGTCAGTTGGAACTGCAAGAACTTGGCAATGCTGTCATAAACATTTCGGCCCCACATGACGGCTTTCACAATGCTGGTGAAGTTGTCGTCAGTCAGAATGATGTCCGATGCCTCCTTGGCAACATCAGTTCCAGAAATCCCCTACAACGACACAAACACAGAAGGGCATGACACTGACAGGTGTGGATCAGCATGGTACCTGCATCATGAATAAACATGCTTTCTTACCAACACAGCTCAACTGCCAGTGACTCAAAATTCCCCCCCCCCCAAAAAAAAAAATCTCTTTAATAACTGAATCTGAGTTGATTTTATCCTTCTGGTATGTCTTGAGTTGGGGTCTGGTGGGTCAAAGAGATTGCACCATAGATTTTAGGTGTGACCCATCCACAACCTTCTTGGCTTAATTAAGTCCTATATCCCCTTGTTCAACCCACCATCTAGCTTGCTGACGTAATCACCCAGCCAAGCAAGTGTAGGTTAAGGTGTCAATGGGTCCCTGTTTACACCTCTAGTCAGGGTACTGGCTCTAGACCAAGGGGAAAGCTGTTACTGCCAAATCTTCAGACGGTATTTTCCTTGCTAGCCAATCTATTATTGCCCAAGTCCTAAGCTCCGTTTGTCACTACCTTTCTAGTGTTATATTTGCCATTTTATTGTAATAACCTGGTAAACATTTAGTTATTGTACCAGTTCTACTAGTCTACTGTTCTATATCAAGTAGTTTCAAGGAATATTTAGCCATAGAAGCAAATCGAGTTGAATCGATGGATATCGATGCTGTGAGTCTTTTCCACTATAAAGTTCAAGCTGCAACAGTACTGTTTCTATACAATCCACACTTAAATTTTGGTTAACAATGGCATGTGACCATGTGTAGGTGCTCTTGCGCAAATGAAAACAAAATATCAGTGTAATAGTCCCTTTTGGTGATGTCAGTTCCCCCAGTGGCTATTTTAACATGCCATAGTACATTCAGCTGTTCCAACAGTGCAAATTGTAGAATGCAGACAGGAATCACAAAAGTTTGTTTGGCATTCAAAGCCCAGCAAAGTCTAAGGACTGCTACCCACAGGGGTAAAAGTGTCTGGAAAATTTGAAGAACGGCAGGTTACCTCAAATGTCACGTGAAAGACTACAAATGGAGCAAATCCCCTCTTATGAGAGGACCATTTTACATCCGAGGGTTTTGAAGGCACATACAAAAATGATGTAGCTGCTTCACTTGTCTTTAGGACTTTAAAAAGTTACAGAAAAGAGCTGTTCTAACTATAATCATGAACGAGAAGGGCATTAAACATGCTCAAACCGCTGCATGCCTGCACAGGCTCACACACACCCGCACGCAAACTGATGACTGAACCAGCGTCACAACCATGCCAATATTACAAATATACCATGGCAAATCCAACGTCGGCTTTCTTGAGTGCAGGGCCATCATTGGTACCATCCCCTGTGACAGCAACCACCTCACGATTGGAGCTGATTTTGGAATCAATTATTCCTTTCACTAGGATGTACTTGTCCTGTGGCGAAGAACGGGCTAACACACGCAGCTGTGGCCACACCTGGTCCATCAAACCCTGTTCTACCTACAAATAGTGGAACAATTTTTTTCAATATCCTTCTACTGAAAAAGGTCTGGCCAAAAAACAAAAAACAAACACACAATCCACATGCATGTCAAGTAACATGAACCAAATAGACATTGCACGCAGTACTAGTACTAATTCTAAAACAACACAGCTGAGCACAATATACTTAGAAAGAGGTGAACATTTTGCTGTGGTAAAAATATCATCTATTTAACTCAATCCATTCCAGCTGCTGGGCTTTCATGATGGACTTTTATCTCTGCATGTTAAAATTTGCGTGCACATACACACACACAAAATAACCGTCAGTGCTGACTGCGTAAAACAACTCAAACGCATCTAAATAATAAAATTAACTCAAAAAATATTTGTCTTTTAGAACTGTTAACATGGCAACAAAACTTTTCACAAAAAATTTCCAAGCTAAACTTTGACAACAGAAAAAACAATATGTGGAGCAGCATAACTTCTTTACATGAGGAACTATCGATAATAAGAGTCTGACCCACAGCCTAAAGGCTAACACCAACAGAACAATCATCAAAAGTGCATGATGGGGCCACAATGTTTTCCTAGCTGTCATTTATCAAGAAGAGAGGTTAGGGTAATGGTTTGCAGTAGTGTAAGTGCTGATGGCAGGGATCTGTATTTCTTTATTTACTGTTTGTTTTAGCAAATACTGCTCCCAAAACACAATAAAGGCTATGATGCTAAAAGAAATAATGTGACTCATCAAGGCAGCTAACTTAAAAACAAATCATTGCAGAAATGGGAGAAAATAAAAAAGTGACAGAAAGAGAAGAGGGGTGGGTGATGAAGACAGAAGGTATGCTGACCTCTCCATTAGCATTCCGAATTCTGCGGTTGAACTCTTTGCCTTCCAGCACCAGACCGTCTTCGCCAGGCATGATGATGCCACATTTCATGGCAATTGACCGAGCTGTGTTGATATTGTCACCAGTAACCATGCGCACACAGATGCCTGCCGACTTGCACTTTCTGATAGCATCTGGCACCTGTTGAAGTGGACCAACGTGCATGGCTGTACACATCAACAATATCAATGCATCTCTTCCATCACACCAATGCTAAACTTACTGCACTATGGCCTGCTAAGGCATTTCTTCCATTTGGTTCTCCTTTTCCTTCTACTTGGCAGCATCTCAACAGCCTAATGATCCCAGCTCATGTGCTAAGATTTTTACGTGTCTGGCTTATATTTTCATGTGTTCTAACAGAGCTCCTAATTACAAGTCTACAGCCTAATTTATGAAAAATTAATCTTTCCATCTGGTCTGTTCTTATTCTCTTTCAAGATCAGTATCTCTTCACATTCGCAGGAAAATGTTTCAATCCAAGGTCCCTGCCTCCACTCTGATGATAATCTAACTGCACTGTTAAGTCTAAAAAAAAAAATGCACCGTCAAGTCTGTAAAACTCCACTGCCACAGCTCAGATTTACAGGGATTTCTGCTATGCAGCACAAAAAGTAAAAATTTTGTTTTCAGAAGTTTGCTGTGTGTCTCTACACAGCAATCTGATGTGCTCAGAGAGAATGTACAGCATATGTCCACATCACAGGCTAAAGGTCAAAGACCCCCATCTCTGAGAAAAACACTTATGAACACCAAATCATACACAGCATGAAGAACAGGAAACCAAAGCCTCAGTACTCTAAAACCCTGGCATTCTGGCAAGCTAGAAATCTAATACGTACTTCATCTCTGACAGGATCTTCAATGCCGACTATGTAGATACATGTCAGATTTTTCACAATGCTATCTTCATTATCCCAGTCTGGTTCCTCCTCTATGTGCACCTCATTGATTTCATTGTTCCCTGCGGGAGAATGAATTCTTTATATTAATGCATACATACAACATACATTCACATCACATCTCTGGGGTTCAGCTGCTTCAAATGTCTAAACGCTAACACACAAAGACAATGGCTTCAGCATGAAATACCTAGGAATATTTCAGATATGAGGAAATAGCATGCAAACAAAGGGAGAACTCAGTTTTCCTTCAAACTATACCTCCTGCATTTAAACTTTTTGACTCTGAACAGACTCTTTACACCAGGTAACTGATTTCCTTACTCTCTGATGCACTCACTTTGTGATCGTATGTTCTTCAGTGCCAGTAAACAAAGCTACTTTCGCAGAAGTGGTTTCATTGTATATTTCAAAATATAGTCTTTCTGTAGTTGCCTAGTGTGAATCTTGGAGTTAAGAGGACATGTTATGAATAAAAATTTTTGAAAATGCTTTATTCCTTCATATACACTTGCAGGTCTCTCTTTAAATAGGGAATATGCCACATATACAGCAATTAAGTATATAACTAGACACCAACAAAAATGATAAGAGATCACTAACAGCCTTGTCTAAATGGTCACAAATCTCCTTAACGTTTTATGGCTATAATGTTTTGTGGCCCATCCAATCACAAAGACTCCAAATAGAGCTGTCAAATGCACCAATTTCTGGGAAGCAATGCTTCTTGGCATAATTAAAGGGTACACATTTATCTTTGCTCCTAGAAAAAGCTGATGGACATATTCCAGATGTGTACAGGTTTTTTTAATATTCTACCAATGCAAGATCTCTGTCTCGTGGGGACACCTAGTGCCATTCAACATACTCATGGAATAGTGTTAAATATGTGTTTCTCAAGAAGATACCCAACAGCAAAAAACACATGTTTATCACCAAAATACACTACAAAACACCATGCTGCTAACTGAGAATAACTGCCACGAATAGTGCATCACAATGTAAGTGACGGTGCAAAAACTATGAAAATCAAATACTGAGTTACTGAAATAGGAAAGGCCAGGCTAATGATAGGACAAGAAAGCTGTTTTCACTACAGACAACACATCAAATAAAATCCAAAACATTTCTTCTAAAACAAAACTTGTCTTCCACCCAATATCCCTTCCGCCACCAAAACAAGAGAAATATGCAACAAATTTTATGTTGTCAAAACTATTAAATTTTTCCAAACACACATATATATGTTCAAGCATATTATTAACTCATTCCCATCTGCGCGCTGAAAAAATGAGCATAGAATATGTGTGTATGCGACCGTTGCGCATGTATTTCGATGCTATGATCACTATTTTGCGCTGTCTAAAAACATGAAAGTGGTTCACTGGAAAGGGACGTCACTCGTGTTTTCCTATACTAGAATCATTTCTCTACAGAGTTCCTTCCCTTAGATCACAAAATAGACTGGTTTTCAGAGTTCTGTGCTCTTGAAGGTGCTACCTCGTTAGTGGGGAAAAATGACCAGCCACCATATTCAAATGTCTGCCCACAAATGTTTGAAAATTTATCGTCAGAAGACAAAAATGATGTCATCACCAACCTTAGTGAGGAGAGGGCAAGACGAGGAATTCGTATGTTTTTATTCGTATGGATTACAAGTGTTGCAGACGGCTGTAATACGCTATCGAGTGTTTGTTGTCAATAAACACATTCAGTCTGATTAGGTAATTCAACACAGTCTTCCACACAGCATCAGCAACAGATGGATTTCAGGTGGGAAAAGGCTTTTTCCACTTAAATTTATCTTTCCAACAACGTTCAAAGTATGTTTCTTTCATATTTTTTTTAAATAATTTTTTGAAATTCGGTAAAATTGCCCCAAATCCCCCCAAATGCAGAGATTGCAGTGACATCATGCATTGTAGGATGGTGGATGCGAATGAGTTAACAGAAGTTTTAGCTAAGAGCAAACACAATGAACCACCTTGCTATTTCTTTCAGTCACCAACACCGAGAGACATAGCACGTTTCAAAGTACAGCAAATACCTCTGACAAAATCCTTGTATGCAATACAAATTGTGCGAAGGCCTTCACTAGCCATGGGCTCTATCACGTTTCTGACCAGCTCTTGTTGCTGTGTAGCAGTGAATGGCTGGGGCACACAATCCTTATCCAGAATGAAGGCACACCTGCAGCAGGAGGAAGGACACACCACTTCACTAAGGACCTCCCATTAACATGCCTTGACAATGAGCCAAGCAGCTGTCTTCCTACACTTACAACCCCTCATAACCATTGCAAAACAAACAAACAAAAACAGATAAAAATCATGCACAAAGAAAGTTACACCAATACATCTCAAAGAAACGGAACCTTTCTGCTCTGCAGATAAATGTGCAAAATGTGTCACCTTTATTCATAAGAAATATTTTGAACACAAAGACAAAATGTTTTGTGCAGCAAATCTGTCAATTAGCTATTTTATTATCTTCCTTATTACCCTGTGAAATACCAAATTCTCTCACTTCTTGAGCACAATTTCAGAAGCGCCCTTGGTGTACAGGCGGTAGCAGCCACTGCCAATGTCGATGACGGTGCTCATGGACTTGCGGACAGAGTTGAAGGTGTAGACCTTGATAAGAACTTCTTCTGGATATTTCTCACGCACTGCTTCGTAGCTCTGCTTCAGATCCACGACAAACCCCAGGAGACCACACTCTGTCTTATTGCCCACCTGCTTAGGCAGCTCACCTTCATGTTCCAGTTTCTGTCACAGAACCCAATGTATACCATGCTCATTTCTATCACAGAACACAACATATAGCATGCTCATTTCTGTCACAAAACAAAACATATAGCATACTCATTTCTGTCACAGAACACAATGTATAACATACATGTTTCTATCACCGAACACAACGTATAGCATACTCGTTTCTGTCACAGAAAACAACGTATAGCATGCTCATTTCTGTCACAGAATGCAACATATAGCATACTCGTTTCTGTCACAGAAAACAATGTACAGCATGCTCATTTCTGTCACAGAACACAATGTATAGTATACTTGCTGGGTATTCAAACAACTGCAAGGCTGAACATACAGCTATATACATGGGAACTCATTAACTCTTTGCATTCATGTCGAAAATGACGATGGTCTGATATACCGTTAATGGTGCTTTTTAAAAAAAAAACTCCTGCAGACGCGCTTAACAGTGTAAAGGCACTAAACCTGGTATCTTTGGAAAGCTCTATCGTCGGTTGTATCCCCTGTGCTGTTTACATTAAATGAGTTTTTAAAATTTAGATTCAACTTGCCAACAATTTTCATTGAGTACCTGTTTACCAGGACAGTTATGTAACTCACAACAAATGGCTGTCGGATGGAAGAGAAAATTTCAAATCAAATCAAGTTTGGTAGAAAAAGATACTTAAATATAGTTTAGGCAGAAAGTTACGAGAATTTACTGAATCTTGTATTTTATTCAATGTCAGAAAGTGACAATAATATACAGTTCAGAGACGTTCAAAGTGGGCAAGCAGTGACAGGTGGTATTCATTACAAATATTTTTTATTTCGTGCATACAGTAACCACAACTGACACCAAGTGGTGAGTAATATTTAAACTTTTCCAATAACAATTCTTTAAGAATTTTAAAGTCCAAGAATTGATCTTTCCAAATAAAGTGTATTTTTGAAAGTGTTTCAGTTGAGCAGCAAGAAGTGGAAACTTGCACAGGCTGCATCAATTCTTTAATACACAAAAGACTGTTACTGGGAGATGTCCTCCCAATGTTATGTTCTAAACAATAGTTTTCTCTCTGTGCACACCACGGTAAAATGGAGGTTTGGCGCAGACATTGCCTTTAATTTTAGAAGGGGATTCGCAGGAAAATTACTACTACATTTTACAGTGGAAGCATTTACCAACAGAATATGCCTCAGTACTGGATTTACCTTTGTGAAGTGTACAACCAGTGACATTTTTTTATTTTGTGGAAATAGTGACTACCCTCAGAGACAAACTACTAGGTACTATTTAATATTTTCCAAAAAAAATGTAATAAGCATTTTGATGACCAACACTGATCTTTCCAACTATATAAACTTTATTAATGAAAGTTATCACCTAAGTTCACTTACTAAGCAGCAGTCACCTGTTGCATTGTTCTGTGAAAAAAATAATCACAGAAGACTACCTTTCTCTAAACACCTGAACATGTCTGAAAACATTCTGCATACTCTCTGAAATTATAATGCTGTAAGAGATGTATGATACACTTTCAAAACTAGGACTGTTTCACACGAAGCCTGATAACTTACCAAGACCTTGGAAGTGTAGCCACTGTTGACTGAAACAGACTCCACTACAAGTTGGCCCAGCTTGGGATTCAGAGAACTAAACTCTGGTGTGGTCCTGTGGCGGATTCCTTGAAAACGAACATTGGTAAAGAATTAACTCATTAAAATTGAAATGAATTTGCTCGTTCGTTAAAAATTTGCTACTGTCCACGGTGTAGCAATGATGAGGTTCCCAAACTTTTTTTTAAACAAATTTTTAAACCGAAAGATTTGTCCACAAGGGAGGTAAATGCGTTTTCAAAAGTAGAATCCTTTTTCTATAGTTTCCTCCCTTAGACCACAATGTAGGCCACTTTTTAAAATCTGAGGCTGGAACCACTTTACCTAGTTAGGTAAAGGGCCAGCCGCCATGGTCAAATCTAGCGCTTCTCCGCATGACAAGCAGATGGTTCTCACAGTTTACTTAGGATTATATCTATTTCTATGCGTTACTATCATCCCGGATAAACATCTGGCATCTATGGATAATTTCCACAAAGTGATATGGATCACAAGTGGTGCAAACAACTGTAATAGCAGAGTGTTTGGTGTCACCAGAACATTTTCAAGATGCTGTTTAAATTCAGCAGGTTATGTAAGTCAACAGTCTTTCACACAAAATCAGCAACAGACGGATCTCAGGTAGGAAAGACATTTTTTCCTTAAATTGTTCTTTAAAACTAAGTTGTTTTTTTTAAACAATTTTTCAAAACTTCTCCTAAATCATCAAAAACGTTCAGATTCAAGCAACCGTCATGCACTGTAGCTCTATAATATGATTGAGTTAAGCATCTCCTACCCCCCCTCCTCTCTCTCCCACCGCCACCATCCACCATCCATGCACCCTTCCCCAAGCCAGTCGTTGTTAGCACTGCCTTACAATTCAGTATCCTCGTCCCCAGATTCTTTTTTTACATTTGGTAATCCCCTTCCAAAAGCTTACTGTCCCAAGTACACTTCCTGCTTTTGATCAAACCTGACCAACAATCTACTGCAATATGTGATAAACTCCATGTGCAATCCAAAGCAATGTGTAATGAACTAGCTACAAGTACAATCTATTGCAATGTGCAATGAGCTAGTCACAAGGACAATCTATTACAATGTGTAGTGAACTAGTTACAAGGACAATCTATTACAATATGACTCTCCTTTCTCTCTTGCCCCCTGTGTACCTTTCATGAGTGTGAAAAAGTGTACACAGCTGGTGTGAAAAAAAGCAAATAATTCAAAGGGATTTTTCCCACAGACTATTACTCACCTCCAATGTAGCTCTGGACAACAGTCATGCGATTAGTGGTCAGGGTCCCTGTTTTGTCCGAACAAATGGCTGTTGCATTCCCCATAGTTTCACAAGCATCCAGGTGACGCACCAAGTTGTTGTCATGCATCATTTTCTGCACAAATGGCAGACTTGCATCACTGTTGGCAACTGACATTCTTGCACACTCATGAATTTAGGTATCTAGTTATGTATGCTCCCAATACTCGCCAAGCATTCTGGGCTTTTGTGCAAATGACAGTTCATGAGAAATATGTCAATATAATGGCTATTCTTTATAAATAAGAAAATCTAAATAAATTTCTCACAATGACTCGCCTCATCATTTTACCCATGCAAAACTAAAAACAAATATTTCAAGACAAACTGACCTTGACAGAGTACGCAAGAGCCAGAGTCACAGCCAGAGGGAGGCCTTCTGGCACAGCCACTACAAGCACCGTCACACCAATGATAAAGTATTTGACGAAGAGCTCCACATAGCCAGCAGTTTTGTTTGATGTCCACTCTGTCTTCCTAATAGCGAACTCTTCCACGCAGAACTTGACGATCAGAATGACCACCGTAAGCACTGCCACCGCTGTACCTGTTGCACCAAACACCACAGAGCTAAGTTGCACAATGGAAGCTCAAGCCCAATGTCTTCCCCGACAGTCAAAAGCACAACTAGACAAAATGAAAATATCGTAAAACCTACAGTCACTGGAAGATCAATGACTGTTTAGGATTTAAACACTTGCATACACACATTTGCAAAACTACATGCACTTCATACCTGCATAGCCAATCTGGATAGCCAGCCGTGTCAGCTTTGTCTGCAACACTGACTTTTCCTTTCGGCCGAACCCGCTCTTCTTTTCTTTCTCTACAGCATCGCCTGCTGCATTGGCCACCGCCTGGTTGTTGCTGGTGTCCTTATTAGCTGTGGGTACTCCAGAAGAGTTGTTATGCGTGTTGTTGGGGGTGATGGTGATGTTGATGTTGTCCATATCTGTTCATCAACGACACAGTTTTTGTAGCTGATACTATTTTCTTAGGAGGTGGGTAAGGGAGAGAGGGTAAAGAGAAAAAAAAAGAGACACAAAAGAAGAGGTATCCATTAAAAAAATTGTTTCATATCTGCAACAGCCAGCAAATCTTTTCTGCTGGTTTTCAGCATCTTTGTGCACTAACAAGTCTGAATAGGAATGAATATTCCTGCATTTGACTGTTACGCTATTTCCAATGCTACTAATCTGCTGAATTCCTGTGCCCATAGCTATCAGTCACAGCCCTACTCCTATAAAATATTACTAATTGGGAAATGCAACTCGGATCTGGTGATAGAAAACTCTGGCTGTCACAAAGGACCATCACTCAGGAGTCATAGCATCAATTTTAATACCCAAAGGTTACTACGAGGAACTCCACATCTGCATGTAAGCCTTGTTTTTGCCATGACCCACCAATTACAATGGTTAAGTGCATAATCTACTTCCTGTCAACACTGTTACAAGGAGTATTTTTGCACAATGTATCTCTTCTGATTCTGTCCGGGCCTGAAAGACTGCAGTATCTTGACAGAATACGACTGTCAAATAGGTGCCATATTGAAATTTACAGCAATCAATCAACTTTTCATATCAGCTGTTACAACCCAAAAATCAGACTCAGGGCAGCAAGCACCAAAAATCAAGAAAAAAATCGAAAAATCTTATTTTCGAACAGCTACATCCATGTGCTATGTGCATTACACATAAATGCAAATTACAAATAAGGTGTTAAAATGTCACACAGTATAATGGTACTTGACAAGGGCAATCAAGCTGACAAAATACTGAAAAACTTTTCCCTGAAACAGGATTGGCAAGCTGAGAACTATGTTCAAGTGCTGGTAGTTCTTCATTACTGATCTCTGGAAGAAGTTGTACCGTCTCTGTAATCATCTAATTGGGTATAGTTTTCAAAACATCATAGTCACCAGCTCTGGTTTTGTTCTTAACTATGCAGCCTGTGTGCAATCAACCGCAAACAGCACATTCTTAATGGTGAAATGTCACACGATGTTTCTAGAAATTGATCGACAGAATGCTTGCTTCTCTAGCCCAGAAAAGATCAAAGCCAAATGCTGTTTAATTCTGTTACAGAGTACGTTTTACCAGTTTTCATGTTCTGAATGTTCCAGCAGTTCAAAACATGCACTACTTGGACATAAACTGAGACTGTCACATGACCGCACTGGCATCTCGAAGCTAAGCAACAGCCTTTGGAGCTGCAGGGAACAGCAACACACAGGCAACACAAAACTGACAAATGTAATACTAACTTATAAAAAAAATTACTGATTTGCGATCAACATCTTATGTATTTGGGACATGTATGACAAATTTCTTAAAGGCTTTTATGTATTAAGTTTAGTTGTGAGAGTTAAATCTACTGGCTGTCCCACCCCTTCTCCCCCATTTTAGTGTTTGCAACATGCGTTGTGTTTAGGACGCCAATAACCCTTGTGTTGGAAACAATTTGGTATTTGCATTACCCACCAGCTTAAATTAAACTTTGTAAATTTTAGAGTGGAACAGAGCCTAGAACAATGGATGATGTTTTCCTTAGCAGAATGCAATATTTGACATGTGCCAATGCCACTCCACCTGGAATGTAGATAATTCTTTTATATTCAGAACACTTTTCTGTGCCCTGATATAACTAAGTGAAATACAGCTCGCACAACAAGCCTCATTTTTAATTTAAAAAGAAAACCTAAGACTCCTTGCAAATGCTTTTCTTGCAGGAATTTGATTTTAGAACAGTGATAACATATTCTTTCTCATCCCTCCTTTCAAACTAAGAAGAAAAATGTTTAAATCAAGCAACAAGAATGCTAACAATAAAGCTGTAGTAACTGTAACAGCTAACTGGTTAGTAACCACAGAAGGAAAAAGAGAAAAATGCTACATGCAAAACACAGTAAAACACAGGAGTTTGCATAACGCTGCTAAATATTTCACTGAGGTAACCTGAAAAGATGGTGCTATACACTCAACATCTAGCAAGTAAACATGGGTAAGCATGTCTGCCTGAAATCAGCATTATCCTTGAGAATTAATCTCGCTTCTCTATGTGTGTGCGCGCACACACGCACAAGTATCTGCACATGCCACACAAATTATTTTTACCTACTGCTTTAAAGGTACCACCACCAACATGATCACACTTCCACAAACAAACAAAAAACTTGGGGGAAAACACTCAGAATTACTTTCCATTTAGGAGTAATTTATCTTTCTGGCAAAATGCTTAGTTTTACACAAATCCTGGCCATTAAGATCATCAGAATTAGTCTGATGCACATCCTTTTATCACAGAAAAATCCTAAAACGGTAAACACAAACACAAGGACAATATATATATATATATTTAAAGGGACATCCAAAGTGAAAATGCTTTCCCTTCTTACTTGTGCAACATAAGATCCCAAGAAAAGAAAGCAAGTACAGTAAACTTCAACTTCTTGGCCATCCTAATCTTATGCCTTCTGCACATTACCCATTTCATTTAGAAACATTCACCCAAAGGATGTGTGCTATCTATACCCACCTAGAAACAATGACTGGAAAAATCCTCATTTTTGCATCTGTTACTTAATAAGTATAGAATACTGCATCTTAAATTTGAAAGCTGTAATACTAAATTTTTCCTAATCTCTTCAATTACGTACTGCTTGCCCTTTTCCCTGCCCTTTCCATATTAAAGCTCAACACAACATGCAGAATGAGGGCCACAATCTGACGACTGCTGGATGAGTTTTAAAGGTAATTTTGTTGCAGGCAGATGTGTCTGAATCAAAATCTGCTGACAACAGAAAGCAGCCAGGACCCACCAGTGTTAACCTGTCACCAACACAGTGAGAATAACCGGACTGTGGGTTTTAGATCTGATCTCAGGTCCTTGCCTCAGTACAGCTTTAGCTTCTGATTCAGCATTATGTAAAGAATCTGACACCAAGAAAAGAGGTCAGAGGCTTTAACCCACCAGCCCATCATGAGGGGTAGGGTGGTGGCAGTCTACTTCTAGTTGCCTATTCAAAATTAACCACAAACCCACATAATAAAAAGCTACTTCAGCATGAAAACATTCACAGATCACTGTTAGTTATCTGTTCAAACATCGAAAGTCTTTATCTTGAAGCATTTTGTTAAACGATTATTTCTAATTTAAGACACTATAAACACTCACAGAAGTACTATCAGCTGATTTAAAAAAGTGTATATCTAGCCTACAAATTAATACATGTACTATGGATGAAAACATTCTGATGGATAACAAGACATTAACAACAGCAGGTTTGTACAATAAAAAGACATGCACAATGACATCCTTGGTCAACCATTTTGTCATGGCAACTTCACTGACATGGTCAAATAGCTCACGTACCCATTTTGGTGCCAGCCTCATTCTGAAGCACTAGAAAAACAAACAAACAAACAAGCAAACTTCAAACAATGTAAAAACCCAACAATTTCTGTATGTTCTCAAAGGAGAACTGCATTCAAATACAACGCACATCTGAGGGAACACTTTGCCCTTTATTAATTTCCATGGTCAAATCTGCACTGTTAATTTTTTTCCTTTGACAAAGCCAAGGCATTCTCCTCAGGATTTTCTGTCCTTTTTTTCAACCCCCCCCCCCCCTGAATTACTGGTCTCTTTCTTTGTTTTAAAACTGAATGTGTCAACATTGGTACTGGAGAATGCCAGGGGAATGAGACTTCTTCAAAGCAGGCAGTTTGGCACAGAAATGGCTCTATGTTCCCAAAAGTGAAATTAAATAAATTTCCCAAAAGTAGCATGCACAGAGCTGATTGCTCAGAGAAAAAAAATAATAACACAAGACAGATGGGCTGGCTTATAGAGGAAAACAAAACATAAGCACTTAAAAAAAAGGGGGGGTGGTAGTGGTGGTGGTGGAAATTATAAAGGAAGGAAAACTGCAGAACAAAGAACTTCAATGCAAAGGTGTTAAGGAAGGATGCAAACAGGGCAGGGGAGGAGAGGGGATTTCAAGTTCAGAAAGAGAGGAACAAGAACACTGCACACAAAACCATTCTCCTGCAATCATGCCAAGTTTCATATCTTCATCTGACCCACCTAAGTTAACACGCTGGACATGCATCCATGAGCATAAAAGCTCACCTTTTCAAAGTATGTGTTGTTCTTTGGGCGAGTCTAGTTTTTATAAGCATTATAGAAATGGAAGCTTAGCTGGTGTATTTATGACATGATGCACCATTTACAAAACAGATTCCTTGTTTGGATTTTGCTTTACTCCTTTCAAAGCTCCTTCCTCAATTTTTCCCCATCTCCCTTTACTTCCGATTCAAGTATTTTTTACTCTTTCCACCTGTAACTCCTCTTTTCCCTCCCTACTATGTATCTGGGCTTTTTATACACCACCTAATTAGCTAAATGAAGTAGCAGTTACAAAGATACTGGCTATCAAAAGGAAAAACAGTAAGGTTTTAGAGCAACACTATCTCACATCGCATAAAATGACCACAAGTGGTGAAAGTTCCATGCAAAATCTTTACTTGTGAAACACCTATTCTGAATTCAGAAATGCAGTAGAACGTTGCATGAAGGCAAACTAAAACACATGTATAGGTGAAAAAAAAGAAACTCCTTTAAACAGGAAAAAATTCTGAGACTAAGGTTAATGCTTTAGGGATATGAGTAGGGTTAAGAGCCTTTCTTAATGAAACAACTAGTGGAAGTGTCTGTAACTGTAAATATGGGCAGACAGGAGGCAAAAGTCAAGAGAGCAATGCCTAAAGCACCCAGTGGTCTCCTAAAGTAACTGTCTTTTTCTGCTTTCAAAACAAACACACCTGCAGTAAAGAAAAGATCCAACATAATAGGTATGGGACTTAGGAGATGTGGAGATGTGAAGAAGAATCAACCATCTCTGCTCCCTGAAGTGAGTGAGGAAAACATCAGCTGAGGCCAGGCACAGACAGTAAAGAGGTTACCCAAGATTTGGTCTGTGTGACCATTTTAGGAATCTGCAAACTGGTTTTTGTGTGCTCCGAAGCAAAAGATATGTTAAAAGCACAAGCTGGGTATAGAGCATTTACAGAGCATTTTAACTGGGTATACACTCTGGGATAGAATCCGGGACATGCACGCAGGCAGAAAGATGGGCAGAGGGCATAGAACAGAAAGAAGAGGGGTGGAGAAGGTGGGGGTGGGCATGAGAAAGAACAGACAGTGGTGGATCAGAGTGGAGTTAACGAGCACATGATGGATGACCATTATTGATGCAGTGTAAAAATATGCACTCTCCCTCTGCTGAAATGTAATTTTCCTAATATTATGCTCAATCTAAGCAGATTGTACCATTTAATTTGCATTCTTTTCTCTAAAAACTAAACATCTGTGTTGTGGTCACACAAGTGTCACCCAACACTGCACTCAACCAGGTGTTTAAAGAGGTTAATGGAGGTAGTGAATGCCACAGATTATGTGTATGTACATATGAGGAAGCAGATAGTTATGGGACAGTTGGTAATGGAACCTGCATGGGGAAGGAGGTGGGGGGGGGGTCATCAACCATAAATTAACAGCCTGGCATGAAATGTTTAAATATTAATTTACAATGCAGATCAGTTTCAGCAAATAGTACTCTGTAAATACCCACCCATTGATATTATCAGTACTTGCAGAGTTACAATTATTCTTACTCAAATAATATTGAAACTTAACCACTTCCAGAGCCAAGAAAATATGCATGTGTAGTACCTGAGTATTACTTACCCGTAAGGATTACAAAACAATACTTTTGTAAAATTAGTTCACAGTTCATGTTTGACAACACTGACAAATATATCCCTCCCAAACCCACACATCAATGTTCAACAAAATTAAAAACATCTTCACAGAAACTGCTGTGCACATACATAAATATCACACAAGTAACAATGAGATACGACAAAAGCATGACTAAACAACACCTGGGTAGGGGTGCTACTAGCACTAGATGACCTTTAACTGAAAGTTGCTCACTGCATGAACAAAAGCTGAATGTCAAACCACAAAGCAGTGAGGGTGAGAAATGGACAAGTGTTCAGAAACTCAGAACAAACCATATTTTTTTTTTAAAAAGGGCCATGAATCATGAGAAGAAGAGTTTGGCAGTCAGGATTTAATAATAAAGACATTTTAAGACCTCCCACCCCCCACTGTCTCTTTCCATAGAGTTAAATCAGATGTGGCCATTAATGAACCTAAAACTGCTCTAGTCCTATGGATGACAGCCATATATTTTGGTTTTAAAATGTTTTATTTTTAAAATAACCAAGGCACACCTGATTATAAGGATGTGTTTTCAAGGGATCTGAGGCAATTATGTCACTACAAACAAAGCCAATCCAAATGCCTAACTGCTGAGTATTCCAGAAAATAAAGTAATATGCAAAAGGCTTAGATGATTCCCCCCCCCACCCCCAAGATCCTCAATCACCTAGTATTACCAATAGGTCAGTATACTTCTGCAAAGAACTTGCAGGCAATTCTTAACTTTTGCAAATTATAATACACCCAAATAAAACCGACAGAAAGTCCAACAAACTATTCAAAACAGCACAAAGAAGCTGGAATTGCCTACAGGACTTTAATTAGGCATTGAAAACAAGAACTTATGTTATCTGTACCTAGGACTGTAGTGAGGATCCAGGTATGAGCATGAAGGCAATAAACAGTGAATGAAATGTTAAAATGTACCTCTCTGGCCTTCTTCTGCCATTGTTATACTGTATATCTTTTATTTAACACAGTATGAGGTGACTTATGTGACTCTACCATAAAGCAATGCAACTCTTAAAGTTATATTAATAGCCTGGTTTTGTCACATTGTATCTTTTAGAAGAATCAAATTTCAAAGTCTGTTGAAATCTGGTATTCATTTCTCTTATCTTCCTAATATATTCACTTAACCAGCTGTCAGTGCGTAAGTGTGTGTGTGTGTGTGCAACTGTTTATTTATACGCATTCCCATGTCTCCCATATGCTCTAATGGTTTATAAAGATGCTGTCTTTAAAAAGTTATTTGTAAATTTACAGCTTATAAAATAGTGCTTTCCATAGTTTGTTGAAAAGAAGAATTACATGTACATGAAATCAGATGTCAGGGTTTTTTTTAAAAAAACTAAGCCCTATGACCCAAAGGTCAGTTAAAATTACCATGAAATCATGTCTTCTTGTTTCATTTCCATTACAGCAATGTTTCATGATTTTGCACTTATCAAATTACTTACCCAATCCCTTTCATGCATTCACTTGCTAAGCAGTTTGTGCAATAGTTTTGCCTGTTGTCTCCTTGACAAGATCATATGGCCTGATGCATTAAAACTTTCCATCCATTCTACTGCGCTTTAACAGGGATTCAATATACTGCATCAGGTCAAGCCGAGTCTGATTTAGAAACGGATTCCCCCTAAGTAAGAATGCAATTTTGAAGTGAGAAAACTCAATATTGAGTTTTTGTTGTAAGCCCTGAGTCAAATGACAGTAAATCTTGAAATAATTTTTGTAACTGGTCATTTATACAAACTGTGTGGGAACACACTCATCTTCAGATCTCACGCCATCGGCAAGGCAACGTCTCATGATTTTGTCGTATATCATCCCACTGCAAGGCGGGTATGATTACTTCATGCATAACATTACGTAATTACATCTGAAGAATGCCTGTCACATTCTCATTAGTTAAGAGAACTTACATATCAATAAGACTGCAATACATGAGCAGTATGTACATAATATATGCACCTGGGCAGCAGAAATATGGTAATCTCACTTACATGGCTCTGTCTGTCCACGATTGTTTTTGTGGAGTCCTGAAAGTTAAGAGTTAAAATTGCACAAGATGAGGTCATTAGTATAAGCGGTGTTGCAAAAAGGAAGGAACATGGACAGAGGACTGTGTCGAATATAACCATGTTGCTACTTTGTGTAAGCCAAAGATAACATTCTCTGCCTGGTTTATATTTAGGCCAGACTGTTTTTCACACTTCCCTGTCTCCAGAATATTTTTAGTCCTCAACTGTGAGATTCAGCAGACTTTCACAAGTAAAATGGTTCTAAAGGCATTGAAACACTGCCAATAATGAGCCAATCTCAAGTTTCAGGTGCTTACTCTCAAGTTTGTTAGCCTTCCCATGCAGTTAGACAATTACAATGCCATATTTCTTGCTATTAAGGAAACACTTTATTCCCATATAATATTACAGTTTTTGATGCCCAATATCACCAGGCAGAGATTGAAGCCAAAACAGGTATGACAAGATGGTGAAGAGGGTAGGGGCTCAAAAAAAAATTTCTTCTGCGCAAAAAGAATTATGATGTTGAGCCCAAAAAATGCTCCACAAAATTTTCTGAAGGAACGCCACACTGGCTACAAACAACGCAAGAACACAATTAGTGTTGTGATAATCCAGTCGACTATAAGGCTACTTTACCTTTGACCGCAACTAGCCGCACATGGTGTGCTTCCAGACCAACGGCAGCCATGGAAAGAGCAGATTTTCATGACAATACACACCACTTATAGCAGTTTCTACTTCTTTTTTAAAAAAAACAATAGTTACAGCTTTGCTTGCTGCTGTACACTACTCTGAACTGCGTGATGCTTTTCAACTCTATGCTAGATACTTCTTCCCCTACACTATGCTGATGCCATCGTCACCACTGTCACTAAAACCTGAAACTGTCCTCAGAAAAAGGTTTATCTTCACTCTGAATACTATTCACAATTAATCTATGTACAGTGTACTGATTTTTTTCCCTGATGCAGTGAACTATTCCTATGAAAAGTATCTTGTACTTGCTGTTTGCTACTGAGTTTTTGAAGAATCTCAACAGACTCCTGAGCATTTGACACATGAAATCTGCTCTTCTTTTATTTCTTGACTGCTAAAATCTATGAAGAATATTTTGAATAGGAAACAGACCATGTTTGTGAACCAATCAACACTCCACTACAGAAAATGCATAGTGTCAGTTCTGCACAAGTAAAAAAGTGATGTGCTACAACAATAAATGTGACACAGCAAGTTACAGTTCACTAAAGAAAAAAAATCACTACTAAAAAATTTTTGAACCTTTGACACGTTACTCTACAAGCAACACGTCCAGTGCAGAAAAACTACACCACACGCTGCATTTACATGGAGAATTTTCGTCTTTGTCCACAGTTTGAAAGTAGTGGACTTGTGTCCATGGGACCCAGACTGAAGTACATTTTGTCCTGTCCCCTCCTGTTCATCCTATCACCACCTTATCATCCCCACTTCCCCTGATCTTAATCTACAAAACAAAAAGGGGGAGGGGAATAAATAAAACAGAAATGGGAGGGCCTGGTCTAATAATATGTTCTCTTCCTTTTTACAAAACTGCAATGTCAAAATGTTCATAATATTCTGTTAACATCATCCCCCATTCCAGTTAGTACACATACCCCTTCCCAGTAAAAAGCTTCAGCACATACACCTGTTATAATGCAAGTATACAATCACCTTCCATTTTGTGTCATATGGCAATTTTTCTTGTTTATATAGTTTGTTTTCAAGTTATAAAACATAACAAGAACCAAGGATCAGCCATGACAATCTCTAAATATTCAAGCAATTTTATTCTCAAATACTTATAAACATACATAATGCTGACCTGACAATATTTCTTACAGTAACCTCCAAATCTGAAAACTGTAATATTTGTGTTTATTCTGATTCATTAAACTGGCAGTGGCAAAACATTTAATGCATTAAACTTCTGATGAAAATCATGAAACGCCTGCTTCATTCAACAACCATGCAGCATATTACTAGGTGTCATGAAGCATCAGCTTTTCATGACTCATGCAGTCTCTACTGTTTCCAAAGCAAATGTACTCTTTAGAAAATCAAGGTATTCTACAGTAGAAAGTGCACATAAATGTACGGTAACATTCATGGATAAAACCTATGGCCACCTAGAAAGCTTAACTTTTGCCTTAGAATGTGACTTGGCATTCACATTCAGTCAAAAAAACAAAAACGCCACCAAAAAAAAGGCAGGGAGGTGGGGGGTGGGGAATCTATCCTTTTCATTAGATACACATGCTCCTTGGTTGGGGAAGGGAGAACAAAATGGCGGGCAACAATATACTACTGTTTTCTGTTCGCTTGTATGTGGACTTTCATGGTTGACTTTGTGTGCACATGTGCATGTTTGCATGCACACATTTGTTGTTTACTTGTGCTCAGCTGTGCCCTCATCTGTTTCTTTTTTAAAAAAGCTCATACCTGCTTCAGGGTCATCATCTCCTTTCTTCTTCTTTTTCTTATTCTTTTCTCCTTCTTCATCTTGGGATGCACCCAGCAAAGCAAATATGATGCCAGTCTGTGAGTTGACCCCCACAGCTGTCACAAGCATCTTGCCACTTCCCTCCATCACGTGTGTGCCTGAGGAAAACATGGTGTTCCCCAACTTTACTCAATTTACTGCTTAAAGTCATAAATGTTCTTTATGGCTGTTTCCAATCTGCCAACTTTTTTCACGAGTAGTATACGAACAGAATTATCATGCATTTGTAATACACACATATAATTAAGCAAATTTTGCATTAACACTTGGAAACAAGATCTCACTCTGTATACACTTTAGCATAATTTTGCTCTCTGAAACAGCAAAAATATGCAGTTTAGTGAACTTGGAACAAAAGACGAAATTCTTCCAAATCAGCTGCACATTTTGCAAGTGTATTTTGCAAGTGCTTTTAGGTATTCACAGCTTTTTCTGCATGTAAGCTCCACTCCATTTAAGGTAGCTGATGCATGCTGAAAACTGGTTCCCAAATGCAACTTCTAAAAAAAAAACCCAAACCCTTTTCATAGACATGTCAAATCCTAAGCGTCTGGGGTATTCCTACACAAAATAACAATTTTTTCAATCCTATGGCATTGTTATGATTTCCTATGCACTTTTCAAATTATGCCACCAACTTCTTGTTTTTTTAAGGGGTCTCTTTTGTCTTTTTATTCCATTGATGGAAATAGGCTATGAAATTTATTATCCCCACATAACTGGATTTTTATCACACTTCTGCCTTGCCTTTTCTGGCTTGGCAGTGGGGTTACTAGTCATATGTCAATTGTGAGATGGCAAAGATGAGTCACAAGCCACCCACAGCCAAACCCCCATTTTATCCAGGTCCACATAGACCAGAGTGGGAAAATGATAAGGAGTTGAAGGTTTAGTAAGAGCATCACCAGATGGCCTGTCAGAGTTTTGTTTTGTAAGGCCTGCAGAAAGTCAGTTCAAGTATCTACATCAAGAAGATAGGATCTAACTTGACATTTTCAAACCAAGCAGCACAAGTCTACAAGCCAACAAATTTCACAAGCAGAAAACGATAGATTATTTTCAGCATTCCCCCAAAACTGTGGAGAACAATTCGAGGTCATAAATGAGAGTACCACTGTACTGATTCATTGCACATCTGTAAATAAACTAGATGGGACATAGCAGTGTGAGTGTTTTTTTTTTTGCTTGCACTGTGTGTGTGTGTAAGAATGCTATCATGTAGCAGAAATTTGGGAAAGTGATTTAGTGTGCTAAGCAAGTAGATTTTTTTGACAACTTGCCCAAGTAGGGGGGAAAAGTATATGCTGGTCTCAGGAGGTCCCCCCCAAAATAAACTTTATTACACCGAAAACAACTATATTTAAATTATTTTGTCTGAACGTTTGTTCTTACATTTATGGGGACTCTGTAGTCAATTTCTTTAGCTGTAAATTCAGGGGAAGCAAGTTTTCACCTTGCTTGTCCAAGTAACAATATAAAACATTGTACAAGATATAATACACACTAAGATTTTAACTGAACCAAAAGCTGACATGCAAGGACAGGGTTATACTACCTTGATTTATTTTAACAAAGTATACCAGGTTTTCGTTAATCTCAATTCAATTATTACACTCTATTTACTACTTTGTAGGTCACTCTTTTAACAAAATAGGGATGGACTATGCAACTGTGTGGTTATATGTGCAAGAACAAATATCATGGCAGGGTTCTCCATCTCACCTGACAACAACATGGGGTCTATGACCTCTCCCTTCTTCACATGGTCAGACTCCCCTGTCAGTGAGCTCTCATCTATTTTTAGATCATTACTCTGGATAAGAACACCATCAGCTGGTAGAAGATCACCTAGAAGCAGAGAAGGCAAGAATTATATACATCTGGATGGACACACAGACACACATGAGTAAATTCAAGGAACAACAGTGCATTCTATATTTTTAGCAACCCACATCTGTTTAGAAAAATAAAGATGACAAACACATTCAATAATGAATAAGGACCTTTTAACTGGTTTATTTTCCTGGTCAGTACACTGTAACAGTTTTGTCAAGTTTAAATACTGCACACAAAAGTCCATCAGACATCTGGCAGGTTTTATGTCCTGTGATGCCAATTTTTAAAAAGTAAGGAGTATTTATATCCCCACAAAAATTTTGAGGGGGTCTTCATACCCCAGTCCCAGAAACTAGGGGGGTTTTTTTTTCACCCTCTGTCGACACAGCAGGGGGTAAGAGGACACTGAGCAACTTTACAAACAGTCAATTGAAAGATCTTTGCCATCATGTGCTCATCCCCCACCCCACCTCAAGTCTCTCACCTCAGTTCCCTCTGCTGCAGACTGGATCGTTTGACTGGCACTCCTAAAACCAAATTTACCAAGTTTCGGCTGCTTGCTTTTGGGTTCTGTACTTGGTTTTCTCTTTTTTTGAGGGGGCACAGGTTTTCTTTTTGCAGTTTGCATACAACTAATTGTAGAGGGCTGTTTGGCCATGCTGATGTGTGTTCTAACAACGTCTCTACGCCAGTCATAAATGTCAATAGATAGTAGTAATTTTTAGTTCGTTTCGGATTGGCTCTTAACCGTGAAAGACTGCGAGAGAGAGAGAGAGAGAGAGAGAGGGAGAAAACAAACTGTGACAGAATGACAAAGAAAATCAGATGATAGTCCAGTGTACAGGAGGTGAAAGATGTCAACAGGAAAGTATAACAATCCCCCATAGTGGCCCAAAATATTCCAGTGATACAGAAACCTCAGTCACAGAGAATTTAAAACTGCTCGATACTCACCATATTTCACTTGACAAATATCCCCAACTAGTAAGTCCCCAACAGGTATCTGTTCAACTTCCCCATTGCGAATGGTTGAAAACTTGTGTTCGTGCTCTATTTTGCTCTGAAGCCCCCGAAACTGCTTCTCCTTGCTCCAGTCATTGAAGGCAGTTACTAACACCACCACAACCACAGCAACAAGGATGGCCAGGCCATCTATCCAGCCAGCAGACTCCTCAAAGCTGTTGCTGTACTTAGACTTGTAGTAATCGTCCTCCGTCTCCTCCGCTGCAAACACAAGGTCACCATCAGTTCTGTCATGTCTACCATATCATCTTACGGTGCTGCAAAATCACACTACATACTGCTGCATCAGTTCTGTCACGTCTGCTGTATCTTATCATTGTCTGATATTAGTTAATATACTGCTACCATGCAGTTTCAAATAAGGCATATTAATAACCTCCATAATTATCCTTACTGTTGCTCTGCAATTTCTAAGATGCTATCTTAAAACTATTTCATGGGGCTAAACATTATTGCAAACTGCTGTTGTTCACTTCCTAACAAGTGAAGGTTAACACAATGAACCCCTAACTCATCTCACATAACCTGTTAACATGTTAGAACATAGGGATGTCATCAGTCTGTCAGAAGAATTACTTGAAATTTACTTTGTTTATTTAGAAATGTAAGCTGATGCAGAATCCAAACAAAGTGAGCTAAGACAATCTTCATCAAAGACAAACTCTACATGATCTCTGTAGTACCAAACACACTTCATAAACTAATTTTTGTATTGTTATGACTGTTATGATTATATGTTATGTTATGATTGTTAGTCTACAAGTGGGACATCACTGAAACAAAACTTTGATCCTCTCCCAAACAGCAGTCCAGAATGTTGATTTTATCTCATAAATGGAAGATCACTGTTTGGTCAGATCTGGGGACCTGGTGTTTTCCCATGAAATAAAACTTTAAAAGAATTATGCAGCCAGGTTTGATGAAGAGTTAGCACACATGCAGAGCTCCAATATGGGGAAGCTACTAGAGTTTTTAATACATTTATCCTTCGAGTCACAAAATGCCATCTTGCATGTAGTGGCTACTTCTCCTAGTAGATTATAATGAGTGAAAGCAAATGAAAAAATAAACATGAATTAATCAAGCACCAACAGATACTCTCCAACTGACAAAGGGTTCAATATGATGAATGACTACAATGCTCAGCACATTTTTTTTTGGGGGGGGGTGGGGGGTGGGAAGAGGGAGGGGATGAAGGGGGTGGATCAGGTATTAAAATAGCACAGATGTTCCTACCCCTGTTTTCCTGTGGAGGCTTGTAGAAGGACAATCCAAGTGAGATGAGGGCCGCGACAAGCAAGATGAGTAATGTAACATCCTGTAGCGCCTCCCACACTAATCGCATGAAAGACTTGGGTGGTTTAGGAGGTATCACATTTGAGCCAAATGCTTCCAGTCTGGCTTCTCTGTCTAGATCACCCGTCAACCCTGCACAAAAAAAGGGTCATTCATTCTCTTCTAAATCTTATGCATATTTTTCTTTTGCAAAAAGAAAAATATTTCCGATGGTAGCCCGAAAATCATTTCTGCAAGTTTGCCAAGCAACCAAACAAAATATAAAGCTTTAAAATTCACTGGATCTCAGCAACCAGTTTTGATTTTAAGAAAACTTTATCGATGATAACATATGGCACTTCCATGGCGAAGTGATAGAGAACGTTTCACTGATTTGTAACTTTAAAAAACAATTTTATGTCACCAATTACTGTCATGAAAATACATGTAATCGCAAATGGTCTCACAATTCCGACATCTAAAACATGCTGCAAAACCCATCGACACAGCCACCTCTATCACTCCTATAGAGACAAAGAGAATGCAAGTGCACTTTCACATGCGTGCATGTTTATGTGTGTGCTGCATGCATATGCTTAGGTATGTGGAGGTATGGACATGCAGGTCTCAACTGACAGACACAAATATACTTTCATTGAAAAATTGTGACAGACCTTCAGTGGGTGACGTTCTCAACTTTCTACACATCTCCAGAACGCCTCCATATTTAGTCTGGATCAACTCGTATGCCTCAGCACCTCTATGTTCCATAAGTTCTCTCAGCTCCATCACAGTCAGCCCAAAGAGGGCTGATGCCGGCTGTCCTTCCATGGGTGCCGACATTGTCTGGCCACACTATTCCCCACCTGCCTACAAACAAACAAACCAATAAGATATTACCAGGGCATCTTCTCTGTTCATGAAGGTCATGGAAGTCACTGTAAATGTGCGTGTACATGTACATTGTACAGTATGCAACTGACATCACTGCCACAGTCACATGTATTTTCATCTTCTCCTCTCTCTGCCTTCAATGATGCCAAAATACTTTGTTATAATACAGACTGGTGACAATTCTGACAATGAGCTTTTAAAAAGTATACTGGAAAATAAACTATTTTTAATTTTGACGTCTTTGGCATACTAATGCATACATGATCATAATAAAAGTGGTAAATAAAATAAAAACAAATATCACTTTCTGCCTAATTCCATCTCAGTGGTTTGTTAGCTCCTTGATATAAGTTTTGCTTTGGGTGTGACTAAGCCTCGACCTGAATGCATACATGCCGTATGCAAATTTGCCAGGCAAGTCACCAAAACCCCTTACAATAGACCCATGTTTGCATGCAAATGGAAATGCTACAGGACACCAGATGTAAAGCATTTCTTTAAAGCTCTTTCTTTGTATCACCATCATTGTATGTGATTTATATTGAAAAATGGCAATTAATAAAAAAAACTGTTTCAAAAAATTAATTCCTCTGTGCTAAATGACCAGCCATAAAAGGTCAAAATCAGTCCTCGCAAACCCAAATACATGCAATCTACAACTACAAATGAACATCATAGCATGAAACATAAACTGCTCAGTCCTTAAGTTTCTGCACATTGCATGTTAGAGATTTATGCACGTAGTGACAGAATGTAGATTTGTTTTTAAAACAATAACTGAACATAACTGAATGTAACTGTAAGCACATCAGTAGAAAGGACCACAGGAAAAACGGCTCCACTGTTTTTATGTTTACAGAAGACTCTGAAAGGAGGTTAAATGCATGCACTGTACATGTTCCAGAATTCAAATCCCACAATAAACAGAATCAAACTTATTTATATTTATTACTGTTCACAGTGGAAAAGGTTTGTATGGGGTGAATTCAACAAAACTCTACTGTAATTAATTTGAGTGTTAGAACTTTTCAACATATCTAATCTATCCTCACTTTTTCATTTATTAAAATATCCGCATCTCAAATACCTTGAAAAACCTATGTAAGCAATGACATAGCAGTCCAATCATTCAAGAAGTCTCTTATTCAGCAATTACAAACTGCTGCCTCTCCATGTGCCAGCCAAACTGGTCGGCAAACAAGTCAACTATGCTAGCCTCCAAGCTGCAACTACTTGTTATGTTCCTACTTCTGGCACCAGACCGAATGTCCATATGTTCTATCATATCACCGACCCTCTAGTAAATAAGTCATGAGATAGAAGACACTGCATTTCATGTGGTGGTCTGTCTCTGTAAGTGCTTCTCTATGCAACTGTAAGTGCTTGCATGTACAACTGTATGTATGTACATGTGTATGTGGACATGCACCATCATACCCACATGACAGAGGAGAAATAAATGTAATTATGCATGAAATCATACATGTACCTGTGGATATGAACAAATTAACAGCACTGTACCAAATTCTAAAATCTAACCAATTAGGTGACACCAAAGTTCAGCTATCTTCCCACAATCAATTTCCATCACCCTGGGGCTTATTCTAAAAAATAAAATAAAAAATAAAAAAGACAATCCTAGGGGACTTGCAAGATCTTGGGCAATCTCACTCACAGTCACTGGCAGAAGCAAGCAATGGATTATATCCTTTTAAACAGCACAGCACGAGATGTTTATTGTTTCTGTCTACTCCAGGCAATCAGCAAATCCAAACAGAGACCTCTGGTTTGTGATGCTCGCAACACAGCTAGATAATGAAAGGAAAAGTGCCAGAACCTGCCTAATGCCCAGATTTCTGCCAATTATGAGAAAGAATCACAAAAGGAAAAAGAAGGCAAAGTAAAAGTAAACACATGAATGAAAATGCATTTTGTTTGTAAGACTGAACATATTTATAACAAGTACTGGTATATGGGGTTAAACATTTTGTGGAAGAAGAAAGTTGATGCACCGTTCACTACAGTTCAAGTTCGTCTTGCTACACATCTCACAAAAGCACTGACACAGACACACTTATGCAATCATATGAATGGGCAAATGCCTCTTAAAGAAAAATAGGCCAGTGGCTATTTCACCCTTATAGTAACCCTCTGCCACTTCTGACTGACATGAATCTAGTCATTGTCACTTCAGCGACAGTGTCAATGACTCACAACAACGAAGAGTGGGTTTTTAACATGTCTAAAGATTGATAGATTCCTACAATAAACAGGTCTACAAAATTCCTCAGTATATGACAGTGCATAAAAAAATTCTAGTGAAAAATGGTTTACATGGAAATTTTATGTATTTCTTTTAGTCTTTGTCTAGTTTTAGAAAAGATAGAACCTTGTCAGAGATTCTTCACAACATGAAACTGAAAGGAGATGACAAACTGATGTCATTAATCGCTCCGATCACAATGTCACATGTTTAATAAGAAGCCGATAACAGCCAGATGACAAACATTGAAACATTCTGTCTTGACCACTCACAAGCAAACCTGACCTCCTCCTTCCTGCCCAATGCCCTGAAATACCAGTATATCAACTTGCTTGCAGGGGAAAAAAAAACAGATGAGGTGGGATATATAGTACTGCAGAATGACATAAGGCAGTGTTGTCAGACCCCACCTGGACAGTTCTACCTCTGACATCACTGCCTGGTCTCATCAGCATCAATGGCATGTCTAGAGTAAAACTTGAAAGTCTTTTATAGCACACTGTAAGGAAAAACTGTATGATGCAGCTGCAGACAATATTTTGCATACTCTAACCCTTTCACTTCTCTGCTGGGAGAGCTGAAAGGAAGGAAGAAAGGATAGGCAGTGACAGAATACAAACGCACATGGACTCCTGATTTTGGAAACCGCATGAGCTTCATTCACCCCCTACTACACTGAAAATTAAAGTCCTGCACATGACCTTGTCATGGAATGCCACTCACAGGCACACAGACTCTGCCCAATGGCAGCTGCCGTTGCTCAGACATGCCAGAAGCACTTCAGCTGCACATGACCTTGTCATGGAATGCCACTCACAGGCACATAGACTCTGCCCAATGGCAGCCACCCTTGCTCAGACATGCCAGAAGGCTGCATCTCTCTTCACGGCCTGTCAAGCAGTCATACATATCTTTTTCCTTCTTACACCACTCCCCTCCTTCTCTCAGTGTGAGCTAATGTAAAGCTGGCTGGGTCTCAGCATCCAGACACCATGCACCATGCACCCCTAGGCCTTGGAGTCTCAAAAAGCTTTAGAGCAGCATGCAATCTGTACGCCTTATGCTTACTGCAATACCTTTATTACTAGGTCATTGCCCACCCCCCCAGGGCACTGTATTTGTTTTGTGATTTTAATTGTTGTTGTCTTTATATGGGAAGGAAGGGGTTTGAGAGAGGGCCGGTTATTTCAGGTAGATCTGTACTGAAGACACAACTCCTTGTGGAATTTCTTCAGAAGTACCCCCCCCCCCTTCTTTAATTGCTGCTTTTCCATAATTGCCCATTATGTATTCAAATGCTCTCTCCCCATTTTACTTCCCCGACCCCTCTTGCTCAACATTCTAGAGGAATGTTGTAAGAACCCTACAAGCTATGGGGGGGGGGGGGGGAGGGATTTGTTGACAGAACTTGCAAACTGTTAACAATACTTTCACACAGCCCTAAAGATGGACTTTTTCTTTACAGATGTTGACAACATAAAAAGAATTGGGTAGGGGCAGGCAAAAACTGGTGTTATGCTAATTAGATAGCAATCAGTTTTAACACACTAATGAGCATAAAACATGGAAGACATTCTTCTTGTTTAGTTAAAAACGGGAGATGATGTATTCACTGATTTAGCAATAGATAAGGCAAAAGGCATAATTTTGAAAACTGTCCACATGCACTTTGTGTGCAAGCATACATGTGCACATGCACATGCATGCATGGGAGTGTGTGTGTGTATGTGTACATGCACATTAACATGCACACTGTGACAGGCACGAAGTTCACAAAAGACTGCTATACTCCATCCAGATGAATGACTTGGTCGAGCCAATTAGTGGTCACATCTGACTGCATGATTTGAAAATCCACATTAAGCAATTGCAAGAAACTGCTTGCTTGACTAAGCATTCAGACTAGACCATTTTCTGTGTTTGAGAAAATGCACTGCAGCAGTATATATATATATCAACGACAGTCGCTCTCTCGGTACTCGACATATATGACCCTGTCCATCCACAGTGTACCATCATGCTAATGGAGAACACATATTTGTTCTTTGCTTCGGTGTACATACTAAATAAACCAGCAATGCTCCTCTGGAAACACAACACTGTGTTGTTCTACAGACACCATTATCCCTTTCCCATTTCTGCTGTCATTTGGCAGAAAGCAGTAAGTCCACTGAAGCATGTTTTGAGAAAAACATGTTTTTTATGCTCATACTTTTAACTCATTAAAAACTGTAGGTTTTTTTAAGTTTCTACTGCCAAATGAAATAACAGTGATAAAAAAGTATTGTCAACAAAGTTAAAGGCATGAACACAAAAAACGTATTTTTCTCAAAACGTGCTTCAGTGGATTTACTGCTTTCTGCCAAATGACAGCAGCTTTAATACTGGGTTGTCAGGCAAAAATAGTCCTTCACTGTGATTACCATAACAGCAGGTGGTAGGCTCATTTGTACAAATAGATAAATGATTTGCCATGCTCTTTAAAATAATCTGAAAAGTTTTACAAATTTGACAATACTATTATCAACTACTTTCTACTAATAAAATTACACAAAATGATTTTGTGGGTGAGTACCTTGATGCAAAACACAATACAATCAAACAATCAAATCAACTGGGGTTTTTTTTTTACATCTTTGTACTGTCACTTGCTGTTCCATTCAGCATGCAGGAGAAATGTCGACATACTAGTGACCATCAAGGTTGACTCTAACTATTAACAAATCATCACCAAAGTGGCGAAGTTAGTGACAAAACATCAGTTCTCCAAAAACACTCACACCATCAACACAACACAGATACACTTCATAACTGACACTAGAAATACTGCCCCACATCCCCCAGAAAATAAAATCGTGACCACTCCAGCAACACAGAATTACAATCAACACTTCAGAAATACAGCCAGGATGAGATCAGCACTCTTACAAATACAAATTACAATCAACGCTGTAGAAATGCAGGCAATATGAGATTAACACTCCACCAATACTTACAATATGTCATCAATAACTCCAGGACATTATTAACACTCTGGCAATGTTGATGAAACGTCACCAGCACTCCAATAATGTTGATAGGATGAGATCAGTATTCTTGTAGTGTTGACACAAATACTCCGGCGTTACCAACAGGATATCAACATTCCAGAACCACTGGCAGGTTGTGAGGTGTACTCCACCAATGGCAACCAGAAATCACCGCTGTCACAATTCCAGCAAATCTCCAATAGCTCCAGCAATCTATGCAAAATTTCATCACCTCCAACACTGACAAAAGGCAGCACTCCAGCAATGATGAACACAGATCAACACTTCAGCAATCCTCAAAGGACTTATCAACACTGGGGCAATCCTGGAAAATGTAGTCAGCATTCCAGCAATAAGGCAAGAGGTCATCAGCACCCCAGCAATCCTGGCAAGATGTCATCAACACTCCAACAATCCTGGTAAGATGTTAACGGGACCCCGGCAATCCTGGCAAGATGTTATCAGCACTCCTGCAATCACGGCAAGAGGACATCAACATGCCAGCAATTTTGGCAAGAGGTCGTCAGCACTCCGGCAATCCTGGCAGGATCAGATCAATATCTCCAGCTGCAGCTATACCCGGCGGCAACGCGTGGCGACGACGGCTGTGGTGGTGGTGGTATTGCTGGCGCACAATTTTTACCTGTCGGCTCATCCTTGCTTGCAGGAGCGCCAGAAAGTGAACTACCTCCCAGGTGCACTCAAGCATCACTGGCACACATGGTCTGTGCAAACAGCCATCCTGCAAAAACTTTCACTGTTTTGAAGTTGCAGCCAGCGACAGCGCTGTGCTGCCAAATACCGCACACTGGCAGTCGTGACACTAGCCCCCCCCTCCCCCCGTTCCCTGCTCGCTGATGCTTAACTGTCTGCACGCGCGTCTGCACTGACATGCGACTCACGTGACAAAGTTCGTGTGTCTACCACTGCGCTCTGTAAGCAACTGGGATTTCTACCTCTATTAACTCGACGAAAAATGCCTTCAGTCCATCACTGGGTATCCCTCCTTGATTCCTTTTATCACCCTTTGCATGTGCGTGTCCGTGCGTGTCAGCCTGGGAGTACGCGTGCGTGGATCATGGAAAACCTCTTTCCCATTTGAGCGCTCGCGTCTGCGTCCTGCGCCTGTGCGGGCCTCCGCTCGTGCTTGGTAACGCGGAATTTGTCAATAAGCAGTTAAAATGATGGTGCCGATGTCGAGCAGCCTAAACCCACTTTCTCCTAAACCCCTTTCGAACGAAATGATTGCAAGATGGAAGAACTTTAACTCCAAATCAGCATCAAGAATTGAAGGGGAAAAGTCTAGGCAGTGTTAAGTTTACCGAAAGAATCATGCATCGACAATTCGGAAGCGATGGTGTGGGTACTCAAGGTCATATTGATGGTAACGTTTTTTAATGTCTCACCCCTGTACCTACCAGTCGCATGTCGGCATCTGTGTTCATTTTCGCGAATGGGTGATATATGCATGTCGTAAGAAACAAGCCGACATCATCCTTTTTCCTTCTTTGCTCGCAAAGCCAAGCTGTCAAGATGGATACCTCTCAGGCTGACTGTTAGACGCAGTGGTTGTGTCATTTATAGCAGTCGGCTTGCAAAAAAAGTTCGCTGTCGACCGTTCGTAACATGTGTATACTTAACTAACACGTAAATGAACTAATTCACACAAATAGAAGCTGGCCTTGGCCAAACGGAGCAGGCACTGTGCAAAGCCGCTCGAGCTTTTGGGTGTCTGTGTGTGCGTTTTGTTTAGGGTTTTTTGTTTGCTTTTAAGCGAGAACAAGATGGCGGAAACGATGATAGAAACGTCAGTGAAACCCGAAATATTCATGTTCTCAGACGCAAAGAATTGTTCTCGTCTGCTTTAGTGTCCGCAGAGAGTTGATATCGGTCATATCGGTAATAAATTCGTTCGTCTCCCGTTCATTCCTTCTAGGTCATTTCCGCCCTCCTTACTCCCCTGAATGTTCAGTAAGAAACTCCATCTTTGTGTCATATTTGCCAAACTATTCTTTTAACTTCAGCACTCTCGCTGGTTAACTTATGCAAACAGTCACGGCGAGCAATTTCTCAAGTCAAAAGCGAGGAGTGTATGGGGTGTTTGTTGTTTTGTCGCTTTCTCTTAGTTTATTCTGATCTCAGCAAAATGCAACACTCGAGAGTGTGCAGGAAAATAAAACCACTAAAAGCAAAGTTTGTTTACATGTTTTAAGATTACATTTCCCCTTGCTTTTTCCTATGTGTGTGTGTGTGTGCTATACAAATCCGCATGCCTGAACGGATCCACACTAAATTCGGCACGCGGGTTCCTTTTCACCCGCACATGGTCATAGGAGACACAGTACCCAGATGTACAAATAAATGAAATAAATATGACGACGCCCTTAACAAACCATGTACACAGCGATCAGCAAGCCAGGGAGATCACCAAACAGAAGTGAAGCTACCCGCCGGAACGACTCGGTTGTACCGCACCACCTAAGGATTGCACATTTTGCATGAACAGTATTAGGAAAATACGGCACAACTGCTGGTCTAAAGTTTTGGGGCAGACGAAAATTTTCGGGGTTTTGGCAGATCGGAACCGCGAAAAACTGCCGAAAGGCGGAGAATTCCATGTTCTGTGTGGTGCGCTGGTGTAAATGGAACACTATTCTCGCGCAATGCGTGTTTTAACAAAACGGTTTTCCTGGCATGTTTGCCAGATTGGCATGGGAACTAAAAAAAACCTGTTCTACAAAACAGTTTACTGAAACGGTTTGCACGAACGGCTGTTTGCCAAACAGGTTTACCAATCCGCCCCCCACCCTCGCTTGGCAAAGTGCGGGGGTGGTGAGTGGACATACATTTGTACCGGCTTCTGCGACGAAAAGACGACTGTATTGTTAGCAACATACACGCTACTTAACAGATGCAAACCTCTGTGGTATTGGTACAAAACACTGTAGTTTTCACCATTTAGAATAACGCATAATGCGGATTAACCTACCAGAACATAGACTGTGAACCATCAGCGCTAGCCGCTTGGGCGTCGGTGAAGAATACCAGCACAAAACAAGTCCCACACAAAAAATCAGCGTGTACCACTATACACAAAAAATCTCTAAGTTTAACATTAAATACGAGAAATATAAACGTCCACCATTATACACGAAAAATGTCAACGTTTACTCTTATACACAAAAGATGTCAGGGTTAAAAATGGCACGCGAAACTGTCAGCGTCGAACTAGGTGCATGAAAATTTTCACCTTTTAGCAAGACACAAGAAAAAGTGTTTAACACGACACACGAAAAACCACCGAGCACCATGCACTGCCAATCACTTTCATTCTGTAACCAGGGTAGCCCATCTGGAAATCCGACGGGCACTTCAAACGCTCGATCGATTTTTAATACAGGCTGGAAACGGTACCCCCGAAAGGGCGGGCAGGGACACACACACAGTCACCATCGCCTGCTGAACGCAGAGAGGCTACGCCTGTCTATAGTTCGCCTACCCCCATCCAATCTGAAACCGGTTCCAGAGATCTTTCGGCCCAGCACTGCAGTCTATGCCATGCCCGCCGCATGAACACGTTTCAGTATTACACCGATGTGGTTTCTGAACATGACCATCCCCTTCACATATCCGTCGCCTACCGTCCTCCTTGCTCGTTCTTCCTACTCCCCTCAACTTCCCCGTGCTTGCCTACTGCACTGTCCTCCCTCGCCTTTGCTGTTCTGCCTGGTGCTCCACAAAGAATTGTTTTCCAGATAGTTCTCTGAAGTACCTTGATGCTTCGCATAATACCCTCTACCGCACAGCTCCCCTACCACCCCGTCCAGTCCTCACCTTCCCCCCCTCCCCACTTCGGCGAGAGAGGCGCCGCTGTTGTTAACCTCGTCTTCTTCCCCTGCACGCGCCCCGCCACGTCGGCGTCAAGTCTGGCACCGGGTCTATTCCCAGCTGCATCGATCCCCAAACCTGGCCGCGGCAGGTCGCGATCGATCGAACGGCCACTCAGACCGCCGGTGTGTGGCACAATCCACCCGCCTTGCTCACATCGACAAGTGAAGGGGCATTCACCAGTATCGTTGATGACACGAGGGTCTTTCTGTCCGAGCGCTGAGACCCGAGTTCAAAGCTTTCGGGTGACAAGTTCTGCACGTCAGCAGAACAAGGCGGCGTAGAAAATACCACAACCACATCGATGGAGAAAGCTGAAGCATATCTCATGTGTCAAATGTACAGCTTAAAAAAACCAATACCTCAAATGCATCTAAAACATTCGAAGCTTAGATGGAATGAAAGAAGAAAGGAACAAGAAGCGGCTTTTAAAAAAATTTCATGCTGGTAGAATAGCGCATGCGACACGGAGGTGTCTGATCAGGACAAGGCAAGAAAGCAGAGGTTTTGTCTGTAAATGTCAGACGTGCAAACTGTCAAGCTCGCATGGCGACCGCCGGCTGTTCATAGGTACTGGATGCTTCTTACAGTTTCGCGCAGCGGAAGTCACGTTCTTACTCCATTTACTGTCATCCCTTATGTATGGCACAGACATCAAACACCTGCTTTGTCGGCAGAAAGACGGAAGGTGGGAAAGAGCGAGAGCGCGTTTGTTTAGTTTGCTCAGTTTTCGCGAGAGCAATTTCATGGAAAAGATGGTTAACATTTCATTCTCCATTCTGATCGATCAACAGAAATCTAACACATAATTTCATTAAAGTATTTAGTTAAGACATTCCACCGAGTAACTCGTTGATCCATCAATAAAAATAATTGTCGGCATAATTTCAAAGTATCAAGACATTTAAGCAAGCAGTTTGTTCTTCGTCACACACAGGGTGACAGCCACCGTTATCCACAGTAACGATAAAAGACTTGGCGAAAAGAGGCGCCATGGGTGTACAAGGTCTTAATGTATGCAAACACTATTAATAAATAATAACCTTGGGGATGTCTGGCTGTCTGCGCGCCTCTGAAACTTTTAATGCTATTTACACGCACCAGTGATGGAGTTTGTCCTCTCAGCTCCACACCTTGCATAACAGAGACGTCACATTAGCCTCTCGAGAATTCGGCATACAAAGGGGGGTTAATATGTGGTAAGCGCTCTTAAAAGCTGTCATGTCGCGTTCATGATGCCGATGACCAGGACAACCGACGAGGCACTTAAAGACCAGCAGGTTCTTAAAGGAAAAGCAAAGCAGAAAAAAACCCAAGTGTCTTTGGAACTGTTCTCGTCTTTAATGGTGACTCCTGCAACGAAAAAACTAATTTTAGATTTTAGCAATCCAGTTTTAGCAACACAGTACCATGCATCTGAAGCAGCCGAAAAATCCCCGGGAATCTGACGCATGTTGACCGGAAGTGGAGAAAAAGCATGTGTGGCCCTGTGGCCATAGACTGTCACCAAACGGCCACGCCACAGGGACAAGCATTCAGAGGTTCCAACAAGCAGGTCGGAGGTGTTCAAAGATGTTTTCTTCCTTTCTGTCGCCCTGTGTACATCTGCAAAACTCTATGGTCTGATAGATGTTTGTATTGGCTATGGCTACCTTTTGCAACAGAGGTCGGGCTCGTGGCATAGTGGTAACGCGTTTGCTACCGATACACAGGGTCGTGGGTTCAGACGCCGTGGCGGGCATACGCACCTTCTTTGAGCTTTCCGTGTCCACCACCAGCCTTCACCTCCCCTCTTCCCCAGCCTCAATAAAGCCTTGTTTGCTGGTTCCTGGCGCCGACAACAATCCACTCGCACTGTACTTTTACTAACTCTTTCTCCGTGTATTTCAGTATAATAATGTATGACTGCTGTCCAACAGTAAAAATGTTCCGGCAGTCTAGATTTCTTTTTTCAATTAAATACAAGCTGGAGGCACCCGCGTAGGCTTATCTTGAACAGGTTCACACTGCTGATTTCGGGCAGCCGCCTCTGCCTTCCAGCCGACTCGGTCACAGTACGTCATAACTTACGCGATCGATCACGCAAGTGTTTTGCTTTTTTTTAAACACATGTATACGATGCAACAAAAGCAGTTATAACACTAACGGAATAGCCTTACATCGACAGAAAGATTGCACTGCCCCCAGCTTCACTCACTCCTTTGTTTTTCGTTCAAGCTGCGTCGAAAGACACGAACCTCACTGTGACTTTAATCTGCCATGGGTCAGATGATCAGTTACAGATTTTCGAAACTACCATTACTGTTTTGCAGAAACAGCAGCAACAACAACAAAATGAAAACTCTGCGACGCAATTCACGTCAGGTCGAGACGTGTGGGCAAGAATACACCACTGGTTTTTAAAATGGCATCAACAATGTTCTGATATTTAATCAACATTACTGATCGAGTTGTAGCTTCATACAGATGGCATGAACGTTACGTTACGGTAGCTACAGTAATGAATTAAAGATTTTCTGCGACTTTTTTTTCATAAATTCCGAGTACGTCCTTGTCTACTGAGTAATCTGTGTGTTCGGGGTGGGGAGGATACGAGTTCCTGCCTGCCGCGTGAGTGCGTGCGTGCCTCTTTACCGTTCTTGTTTCAAAATCATTTTTGCATCCTGTGAAGAGGGATGTAATCCACAATTTCAATCCTACTATTTAGCCTCACACAAGTGAGAGGGTTTTTATTTTAAAAAATTCATTTCATAAAAATAACGTAGCTCTGCACGTGCAACCAACTACCCAAGGCTCGCGTGCAGTCCAACACAGCCATACCGACCTGCACGGAAGACAGAAAGTGATACTCTTGGCCTGTACCAGATCACAGTCACAGGTGTACTATTCTTGTGTGACGGCTGCATGCGGTATGCTTTAGATTTTATGTGGTGACCAGCTCATAAGCTTTTAGCTTTTATGGCACCCGATATTTGTACGAATGTAATCGAAATGTTCAATTTAAAAAAAAATCAGTCACAGGTGGCTCTAACTTCAGCTCCCGTTCTTGTTACCGATGTACAGAGGATCAAATCTTCAGTCAGCACAAGTGATACAAGATACCGCAGTTCTGAGAATGTAGGATACGTTCTGTAGCTTTGTCTAGCTCAGGTCCTGGACGCCAGATCACAATTCTGACGTAAGCTCTATCTGACGTAAGCTCTATCCTAAATCGTATACCTTCACTGAAAAACCACACCACAGTTATAAGCATTAAAAAAAATACACCAGGGTAAAAAATGAGCATTCAGGACCAGAATTAATGACTGTGATAAACAAGCAGTTTCAACTGCCCACTAAACGCAAACTGTCAAATCGCGTGAAGTCAATGTGATCGCTCACTAGCTAGAGAATGGGTCCCTGTCTCATCGTTTGGAATAAAGCGAGGTGCATGAAGTCTTATGTCGAACCAGACCAACTCTTCCGCGAGGCACAGAGATCGCAGGAGTTGATAGAGAGCCCACCTGGAGCCCTCATCATTCAGCTGTACTTCTTGCATGAGGGAAACGTGTCAGGGCTCTGTCTCCCCCCTCCCCTCCTGTGAGCTTCTCTTGTACAGCAGACTCTCGGAAAATCAAGAAAAGATGCATTTTCCTCGCATGTTTGCATGTTTCCTATGGAAAGTCTGCAACTGAGGGAATTACTGGTGCTCACAGGACAATATAAGGGCGACTACAGGTCAAGAGAAAGTTTCTGTTAATAGAAATTCTGACCAACTAAGCAGTTGCCCAAAACTGCTGACGAACATCTTTTTAAAAAATAGGGCACAGACTGTTTGCACTTGCAACAAGATTACAAACACGTAAAAGATGTGGCCATTTTTGGCACCATAATAAATCGTGTTAGCGCTGCTTTGAGCAGCGGACAAAAGTACAGCCATAGAGTCGCTAATCTAAACTTACAATTCATTCAGAACTATTAGTTCAACACAACGCCACATAGAAATATACTATATTATATAGGGGTGGGCTGCATGAGCGTTTGTGTCTTCTCTCAACACATTAAGATGCACTTAAAATACACAAGGCGAACGGGCCTTATGGCCATTCTTGTGAGTGAAGTCTACGAACGACCGCTTATGCGACCCAGACTAGTTCTGTCGTCACTGCAAGAGCTTTTCGAACATTGTTTACGTTAAACAATGGGCTGGAAATATTTATCCCTTCTTACCTTCCGCGTGGCTTTCTGGTCGAAAGGGTGTTCACGCGTGCCTGCATGCGCGAGGGCGGTGGTTTATGTAAGAACGTAATAAGCAAACAATATCAAAGTTTCCCACAGGTGACAGAAACAGGCTGACTGAACACCGGCACGCCCTCCAGAACGGCTAACGATTCAAGGTTTTGACAGACGCATAAAGGGACGAAAATAGAATCGATAAAAGAACAGAGATTTCATTTTAAAGTCTCGGGACTATCCTACAAGTTCGACTGTGACCTTAGCGGTGTTTACAGACAGGATTGCAAGTCCTTTCTGTTACAGGATATGGGGACGCACGAGCGTGTATCCACGTATTTTTGTAAACAAGTGCTGTGTATTGCTCACGCAAGATGAGCACTTTTTTGTAGGCAACGTCAAGCGTCACATAAATAATATGTCAGGAAGCACGGGCGTTTTGTTTAGCGGGGGGGGGGGGGGGGGGGGG
>SMGT01006405.1:58487-124841 GCA_004794575.1 Lanistes nyassanus
AGCAGCTACGAAATGTGGAATGCTAGTTTATTACCTACAGGTTGGGGGGAAGGGTACGGAAGTGCACCAACCTTATACACCTTCAAATTATTTCTGGAAGATGAACACGGAATACGCATATCTCATAAAGCTTTACGCGCACCTTACATCCACACAGGCACACAGAACACGTACGCAGGAAAGCCAGTCACCTGTATAGAAAATGTAGACTCCACAAGGGCCCGGTTACTGTGCGGTACTCCCACCGTTATAGCTAGCCGCTGGCCGGCACAGGTCTCAGACACAAGGCAGCAGGCCGCCGCCCTCCGCCGCCGCCGTGCGACTACAGCACAAAATGGTGGCACGGTCCATGCTTGCAGGAGGGTACTGCGTATCCATCTCGCAGGCAAGCGCTCGACGTCAGGCACACAGCAACAACAACAGCACCAGCGCCTGCTAACTCCGCTAGTGACTTCAGCACACCACACGCCTCTCGGATAACACCATGTCCCCAAGCAGGAGACAGACGATGCAGGATGGGACGGAGACGGCGTGAGCACCAAACGCACAGCTACCGACTACTGGTCGACTGGCACCGGTCGTCGTTGTGGGCAAGAGTGCGAAGCGCTGGAGCGCATTGGCGGTCCGCCCGCCCACCCGCCCGCTCTGCGTTGTTCGTCGCCGCTACCGTTGCTGTGGCCGATTCCTGTACAACTTCTGTATGCAGCGATTGCTCATCGCGCCGCAGTACTACTGTAATACTCGTCTACAGAACTGTACACTCGGCTTTTGAATGTCTGCCCCGTGGCAGCTCAATGAGCGTTAGTGAAGGCAACTGGGGTAAGGTGCAGGGGCAAGAGAGGACGACCTTGCATGTGCGCATACACGTTTATGTTCGTGTGCGTACGCATGGTTCCAAGCTGCTGTGGGTGCAGCTGTCGACTTAAGAGGTGGAAGGGGGAAACGGTCGGCAAATACGGTTGTTGACTGTGCAGTGCGGGGAAGTGCGCGAGAGCGAAACACGCAGCATCTTACACACACGCACGCTAGCACAAACATGACCAGCGGACAGCGGGGTATCGGACCTGCTTCAGCGATCACATTAGCAGTCATGACCTCAAAGACCGTTGCTCAAATAGACGATGTCTAGCAAATCATGGTGACCCACCCTCACTACCATGTTGGTAAGCCGATGCGGTACGAAACTTTGCGCCGAGTGCAGCGCGCGATGCATTGTGGTCTTGCAAGTCTGCTGAAGCAGCAAAAGCAACGGCGCGGCACTGCGCGGCTGCGGCGTTCGCGCCTTCTTTATTGTATCTGCCAAATGCCGATGGCTGTGAGAGAAGCAGCAGAAAGGTCGGATGGCTTCGCCGCCTCCTTTGCGTTAAACTTCGCAGATCACCTTTTAGAGACAGCTGTTAATTCTTATCTCAGCACTTGTATGGACGTCCGCTACGCGACCATTTGTCACAAACACGGTCCATTTTTGTACCACAAGCAAAATGTGTTAACCAATTCTTTAAGCGAGAGAATGTATAGCAAGCGACGTCCCTTATTTTACATACGAACCGAGGCAACCGACCAACACCAGACGCGAAACTAGGCACTACAGATCTGACGTCACTGCCGAACGTCGAGTGCGTTCCTCTCGTCTACGAAAGCTGCCTTTCCAGTCATAACACCTTCCCCAGCAGGCCACACAACGACCATCCCGACTCTCCCGTGCGCAGTTTACTCGCGAAAATCCCCTTCAGCACGTGCATGCACGCACCGCGACGAGAAAAAGGCATCGTACAAGCACCGGGACCTCCGTCTGTCCGGAAACAATGCAGCCAGCTCCAATCATCCAACCTCGTCCCCTCCGCCCCTCGTCGCTCCCCGCTACCCCCTCCTGGCCTAGTAATATCCCCTAAACTCACCTGCTGAAGACCGGCTTTCAGCATGTCGATGAGGTGGGCGGGGGTGGGAGTGGGGAGACGGCGATACAGCCCAACCTACCCTATGGAGAAAAATCTTTTCCTAGCCACGTGTCTATGCAACGTGCACTGCTCTAGCTCCCTGGCCACCTGATTCTCACTTAGCATTTGCCTTTCCCACCCCGATCCTTAACTAAACATTTTTAATTCAAAACTTTTGTTTTCTAGTTTAGCGTGCGTGCAAAATTTATTAACGGAGAATTTCAGAAAACTGACAGTAGTGTCAAATGCATAATCTTTTGTACTCGAAAAACACATGAACAATTCTGGTTTACATTGATGATAACGCGTGCCGAACAAAGCGCTTGCCCAGTGGTAAAACTGAAAAACTTGAGCGCATGAAGATTCCCTAGCCGTTTCAACTTAAGCCGGCTGTATTCCAAACGGATAAAAGACATCTTCCAACCACGTAGTGGTCACATACGACCACACGTTTAGACGGGTTCGACGCATTCAACAAAGCGGGTGGAATAGATTATGTGTTAATAATCTTCGCACCCTGTTGTTAAAAAGTGTTCGAAATTTTCAGCCACGAAAATCTCCACCAATAATTTATAAAGGAAGTGCAGAGCCTACTGACAGTTTGATATACACTGTGTAACACGCAAGCCACTCACTTCCTAGGAACGCCAGGGCTGAAAACAAGTGACGGCAGGGAGTCTGGCATCACTACCTAGCGCCACTCGCCCTTTATACTTCGCTCCAGACTCGGCCAGGGTAAGATTTAGCAGCACATGAGCCTTGTCTTGCGACATCACAAACACACAAACGCTGAAGGACGACGGACGGCTGCAGCGTGCGGTGCTGGCAGCGGTGGCAAAGACCTGCACATTGCAAAAGATCACAGCACGAAATGTTACTGATGATGCGCTCAGTGACTGCTGCCAACTGGTTGTTTTGTGCGATGTTTAAGCGACCTTTGGGAACCTCGACTGGTCGCCTTCTGTATTCTAACCAGCTGATGCTGTGGAAGCTATTTCACTGCAGGTGTGCTGTTGTTCTCGGTTCACACGTTCTAGGCTGCTTCATAACTATGCGCTCGCTCCCGCGCGTGCATTTCCGTGAATACATAGAACAAAAACAGGGGATGGGGGCAGACCTTAACGACGCCGTGTACGATAAACGATGAACACCAAACGACGTTCGTGCTCTAGATGAGGGAGGGGATCAAGGCATGACCTTCTAGTGCCGAGGCCGTCTTTGACAAGCCGATCAGTCAACACACCAGCGTTCAGCTGTCCGCACCCTAGCGACATTGCCAGAAGCGCCGAGCGTCGCTTGGGTGGCAATGGCGTCTGCATCAGCATACGTGGAAACTTTTTTTTTTAGCATCGCGTTTGAGCAGCTAACCTATCGGAGCAGAGACACAACTGTGGTCAGGTATTAGGACACCGTGCGCCCGTTACATACCGTTCCAAACCTCTTATCACGTGACCAGGTCTCTGCACCTCGGTCACTGCCACCAGGCCGAACATCCCTTTTCTCACCCTACCCTTATGCCTCACGGCTGCGCAGTTTTGGTCGTATTTATCTTTGCGTCAACTGCAGCCAGTTCTAAGTAATCCTCTCAGAGCAAAACACATTCGACAAATTAGATGGCGCGTGAAGTCGATATCGGGCCGATCGATACCCGTACATCACATACTTGAGCCGCGCCAGCCCGCACTTAACAGATTACGTGGATGGGCAGGGAGAACACTGCCGTGTTGATTCTTTTTAAGCCAGAAATTATTCTGCGGGAAACTTAGGATTCACCCTCAGAAAATATGCAAAAGACATTGGAGATCCCAAAATCCAAGGAACATTTCCATGCCTTTTAATTATGGCTCAGTCTTGCCGCGGTCTCATTCAGCTAACGCAATCAAACAGGTACAGCGAGTTTTAGACACACCAGGGACACAACCTGACAAGTGATGCTAGGTAGTGGCATTATAACGAAGGCCGATCGCAGTTATGATTACTATTGTCACGCGCGTCTCTAAAACTTGTCTCTGTTAGCGAGAAGGGTGGAAGGGGTCGACTGAACGAAAAAGAAAGACCCTAACTTAAAGGCTTCGATCCCAGATAACTGGCGAAGGTGCACAGATGCACAACCTGTCTGGGCCCTGCAGATTAGCCTCTCCATAGAAAATATTGATCAGAAGTGCGCACGCGCACAGTGTCACAGGTGTCCGCGTTTCTCCACTTCAGGATTCACCGTTCTTCGTCACCCCACCCACTGCCACCACTTCAACCGTCCAAGCGGTTCGACGCAACGACACAATGGGTGCACATGTATTCTACACATACGTGTACAGCGTTTCTGTCCACTCTGAAAATAAGACGGAATGCTGATATTAACCACCTTTTGACTGCCCCACCACAGCGCGAATCCGCATGCACACACATACGCAGGCACTACACAAGCACCTGCGAACACATACACGGACGCATGCGCATACTTAAATATAAATGCATGCACGCTATCTCCTGCTACTCGTCTGCCGACGCCCAGCAGGCAGCAACCATATGTCAAAACTATCCATAATCACGACGATAAAAAGGCGATGTGAAAGCAGTCACCTATGGCGGAGTATACGGTGACGAGACACAAGAACAGCAAGCAAGCAGCAGCTCTCTCCTTCAGCTTCTTTGCTTGCCCTCGCGTCTCGCAGTTCTGGGCAGGACAAGGCTGGCGCACATAAACAACTCACGAAAGGGCGGGGGGATCCACCGGGGGCAAATGCATGCTGAGGCTGTTTAGTGTTACATGATGCAAGCGTCCAGTAGCTATGTAAGACTTACGAACGGTCGCAGAAGCCCCGCAACACCCCTCCCCTATCCAACGCACCAGGACAAAAATCAATGTGCACAACACTGGCACCGCAGCTCTTGCATCGATTAACTCCCAACGTAGTTCGCCCTGGCAGGCGGAGAGGACGGTGCGTGGGCAGGGGTTGCTGCAGAAGCCACGGAATCAAGCAGGACCTTCATACGCTGCCGTCCTGCCATCCCGTGCTTTGTCCGACACGCGCTGCTTTCGGACTGGATCAAAAGCACGCGTGGACGTACGCGCCAAGGCACTCCCCTCAACCCCCTTCGGACAATTTCTTCAAAAAATGGTATGAACCTAAAAATGGCACTATACAACTGACAATTTATGAAAAGACCTAGGGTCACAAACTAATCCACGCTGTGGCAAACACTTCCCTGCACGCGCACGTGTACGCACGAACGGTGTTTGAAAGAAACGAGCTGGTTTAAACAGTGTTTGTTCAAGTACTACGTCTACAAACGAAATGATCCGAATAACTGCAAAAACAAACAAACGAAGGAAGGAAGTATAATGCTTATTTTGGCTTTTGTAAACAATATTCTAATTGGCAGCTTACAATGATTATATTTAAGAAATGAGTTATCATCCACCGAGCCGTCCACCACCAACTGCGCATCACTTGCGTCTTTAGCAGCTTTTCTATTCCGTATATTATTGTTGTCCTGACTGTTTCCGAGCAGCCCCTGTTATGTGGGGTTTGTTTGCACGGCTCGACTAAGTCGGACGAAACCACTCGCTACGAACCAATCGACCGCGTGCATTAAGCAGTCTGGTTTCGATGAAGAACGTCTCCTATCCAAGATTGTAATGCAAACGTGCGTCTTTAATCGACCCAATTTAAACAAAATATTTTGTTGCAAAAGTATGGACTAGTTTCTTATGACCGCTTTCATGCGACTTAGTCGTGTAAGCCCCGCATTACCGACAGAGCAGACCTCTCCAGCAACTGGTTCATAAAAACACTATGTGTATTCTGGGAGCATAGCTTCCTCAAACGTCAATAAATTATGTCCGGGTTGGTGAGGTTAAGAGATAGGTTTCTACACATGCATCCTCACTCTGTACAGAGGTAGATGGCAGCAACCGTTACAACGCGCAAAAAATTTGCCACCTTGCCAACCACAGATTTGGGTAGCTCGGTTTTCAGATGTCGGTTCTCAGGAAGACACGTGGTACCGTCAAACAGGTCAACTACAAATTGAATTTTTTTTTAATTAAATAAGGATTTCGCAGCAGGTAAATTTATCGCACTGCCGTCTTTGCTAATCCTTCACAAGGGTCCCGAGTCGAACAACACCTGAGGGAGAGGAGGTTGTGTACTGTTTTAAAGCGCTACACAGAAGAGAAATCTGATACGATTCTTTAATAGTGAACGCTACGAACGGCCGGCTGCAATTAGCAGGTATCCAGCTTTTTCCCCTTCAAATTTAAATTTCTATACAACTTTTGGATGGAGAATCGCTGACACGCTTTATAGACACGAGGCGTCCTAAGATATTTTATGAAGCTTTGACTGCCCTACCTATAGTAATCTACGCTCTACAAAATTGGACTTAAAAAACCCGCTAACACAACCCATTCACAAGCCACCAACATTCACGAGCATGTTAACATATCTCTTAATCTAAACAAAAGCCCTTGCTTGTTGTAAAGGTGATGCTTCTCTCCTATCCCCGATAAACACCAGTCGTTTCAGTGCCTCCTCTTCAACGCTTCATTTCAAACGGGATTTCGGTTAGAAATTTCTCTGGGGCTCAAAACAGCCGTGATTCATCCTGTCGCAACAGATGGACCGTGAACATCTTTCGCGAGTATGTATGCTAGCATTTAGTTAACAAAAATTTCTCAATTGTCCCACTTTCTAGGTTTTAGAAACTTCTGCCTAACCGCAGTAAGTTCTACAACACGAACCAAAATTGTGGAAAATTCCACCGTGATCCTGAAATTTCGAACGCAAATTTCCTTTCTAAAAATTTCTTATATTATCCTGCAAGCTCTCCTACGTTCTGGAAATGTCGTAATTCAACTTTTTTATGGTTTCTTTTCTACCCAGCGACATTTTGAAGAAACTAGAATACGTTTATTAGTATTTCTACAAGCCTCAAGAGTTTTCACCACGATCCCTTCCCCGCCCATTAAGGTGTGGTGGACTTTAAAAAAGGAAGGTGGGGGAAGGGTGGTATCCAAGGCTTCCCTCTAGATTCTGACCACACCTCCATGCTTGGTCAGAACATGACAGCCACAGCAAACAGCATGTCATCCCTACACCACATGGATCGCTGGATGGTCAGCACTGTCATAAACAGGTGGGTGAGGGGTGAAGTAAGAAAGCATGACAGCGCAGAAATAACAGCGTGTACGGAGCTGCGGACACGAATGTTGGTACATATATATAACCATTCCTACTTCGCGTACTGGAGCCGTATTCATGGAAGCTGGTTAAGCCTAAACTGACCGCAATCACATGACAAACTATCGGTTAATGACCATTCGTCTTCTTCAAGAAAGATCGCTGATAGTTTGTCACGTGATCGCGATTGGTTTAGGTTTAACCAACAGGCATGAATAGGCCTCCTGACTGCTTGCTGAGGGCACAGTTTCAGTGGGGAGGAAGCAGGGAGGTTTAAGAAGATGCAAGCGAATGGATTGGAAGACGATTTCTTTTTCATGCCTACCATCGTCATCAGTATTGTGAAACTTACCGAAAACGGGGAGCAAACCTGACTCTTTCGCTAAAGAGCTCCGCACAGTCGTGAAAACACACAAAGTGGCAACTGACAGCCTATTTTTAAGCAGTTTATCATCATTGCGTCGCCGCGACAGAACAAAGCGAAAAGGTCCACCGAAACACTAAACACGTCTGCACACAACAGATACATCAGGAAATCAGAACACCGACAATCCACAACAAGCCTCGAAAACAGCTTCTGGGAAAGGGTACTGCTCAACTTATCGTGACAGTAGGAGCTAACACTGGAGTACACGATACCTACAGCTGCTTGATACGGCCAGCGTCGTATGCGCTAGAGTCATCTGGCGATTATAATGAAGCGCAATAGGAAGGGTGCCCCCCCCCCCCCAACAAAAAAACCCACCACATTTTATTTTTATACTGGCATGTTCGGGCACTGCGTCTTCATAATGTATCGCATCCCGGATCCTCTACTTCACGAAACCCTCCGCCTCAAGGACGAAAGCGAGTGAATAAAAACGAACGAGACTGCCTACGCACAGGACTCGAGTAAGCGTTCCTCTCGTTCGCGCAATCCTCCGTCTCCGGCTGGTTTAAACGGAAAATTACTTGTAATCCAAGATGCCGTTTTGTTCGTTCCCCCTCCCCACCTCCGCCAAATACACACAAGCACCTGCGAGGGCAAGCAGATATCACTCGTGACGTCATAAAATCCTTTTCTCAGTCTCAGCAGCAATACCTGTTGGGTGGAAGGGTGGGGCGGCACGAGCTGTGTTAAGAGCAGCTTTCGCAGACCCCAGAATGGCAGCTGAAGCTAGGTAGTGTGGTCAGCGCTGGTATGGTACAGTGAAGTTAACACTCTGATGTCGTTTCGCTCGCGACAATCGCTCTGACAAAACTAGCCGATGTAGGACTGAGGCGCTGTAACTTGTCGTCCACAGTCCACGGATATTCTCGACGCACAAACCCTCTGAGCACTCAAATCATCAGATCACATTGGGCATGCTCGTTTTCAGTCGTACTGATTTTCACCTGTTCGGCGCAGTGTGGCTACGCTCCTTACTTTGCCAGATGAATCTCAGCAGGCCGACCGACCAGCTACTTGGATCAAAGAAAACTCCTCGAGGAAATGAATGCACAGGATACCGAGAGAAAGCCTGCAAACATTCGGATTACTCCCTTTGTGCAGCATGTAGTTCACGGGCACATCACAGCACCAAGCGAGGAAGGAACCAATAAAAAAAAATGCGAAAACATTTTGTACCAAGAAATGCACCCGAGGTTCCTGGGGACCCCCCTACGGCTAGATGCTGAAGTGACCGCAGGGGCCACTGGCATGTGTCGGTCTTGCCTATAAGCCGCTGCAAGGGAGTTGATCCCCTCAATCAGCTTTTACACACGTCCTTTCCTCGCTCCCCCCTCCCCCCACAAACCACTACCAACAATCCGATACTCCTATTTACGTTTTAGTTTTCGCATCCGGAACCAAAGATTTCACAATACGTTTGCTTGCCCCAGTGGCTCCCTCACCTTTGTCACACACATGTACGTGCTCGAAGGTCCGTGAATATGTCAAACTTTTCTAGTGGTATGTCTTTATTTAGCTCTCAAAGCTCAGCTTCCCAGCAGGATGAGGGGTCACGCCCTCGCGCCGCTTTTGACGTCAACACTTCGTGCTATTACGACGTACCTGGTGTGAGGTGCGCGTCCGCTGTACCACGTCTTGACTTTGTTCTTCCTTCCTGTCTACATGACGCGAGTTAAACGTAAGAACTGTAATCAAAAAGGAAGACTAGACACAAACACGATCTAAATTAGCAATCAGAAGGCTGCACTAAGGATAAGTAAACGAGATGGCATGGCTTCTATGTTGCTCGACTTCGCAACGGTATTACGCCAAACTATCCCTGTAACCAATTTGCTGAAGGCACAAGAAATATGGGTGCCGGAGGCGAGAGCTGAACTCACTGTCTCGACTCGATCATCATGACGTCAGCAGACCCCTCACGCCTAACCGGAGGGGAGGAAAGGCCTGGTTATGAAATACTGCAGACTAAGCAGTGGCAGAACTAGTGCACGCTCAATGACACAGCAGCCGTGCTGTTCGTTAAATGACAGCGAAGTGAGCGTATGTACTGGTGTGGAAGGGAAATGGGAGAGGTGTTCTGTATCAGAATCAATGGGGGGATGGGGAGGTCTGTACTATAGATAGTGACGCTGGTTAAGCCGGCTAACCTGGATAATACAATAATACAACAAGCCTCTTCGTTTGGAAATCCTTATTTAACACTACGGCATTTATTCTGGTCAGCTCAGCCTCCTACTCCTCCCTTCCACCACCCATAAATACGTCCGATAGACGATGGTGCCAGCCAAGAATGAACATTTGACCTGTACTCTTTCCCCCACCAACCTCTAAATGCCCCGGTTTCCTACACAGAGACTGGAGGCAGAGTTTTACAGGATACATTGTAGTGCAGGCTGGCGGCAATGTCCACGAGCTAAAGAGAGACAAAACTCGCTCTTTATCTGCCACTACAGCTGGCTCGGCGATCAATAATAGCTGGTGAGGAATACAGTCGTGCACGTCAGCCTCTCCTCTGAGAGATGCTGGCCACAGTAGCAAATATTTTTTTCTGGCTCAGAACAAATAGGTTATTCCTAGTATACTCCCGGGGCTTATAGAGGGGGAGATGCAAGCATAAAAGCCTTAATGACCACAGGTTAAACAGCGTTTTAAGCCCAGTCCCCCGAACTTCACCGACCAGCGTTCAACACTGTAGCCTCACGGCTGTTCCCATTTAGCCTTCCTCTTGAATGGCGGGTGAATGAAAGGCATTAGTTATATGTCAAGCACCATTCCGAACAATTACAATTACTCTCCCTGTTCCCCATTTAAAATAGCACACTGCCAACAGAGAAGTCAACAAGTGGTGAGGTAGCTACATAAGGGGAGAGCAAGCAAATACGACAACTTGTAACAACTGCAGCATAAATACAATGTTCCTGGCCCTTCTCTTGTTCCTATAACAAAACTTACCAGCGCGTTACGTGCAAAGACAGATGCTCCGACTGATGTAAGGTGTTACTTAACTGGTAGCAAAGGGCAAATCTTTTACAAAATGAAAATTTTGAACTGTCAGGAATTTCACATGATCCTCAAATATGTGTCGGTTGTCACCGATTATTAATATTACAAAACAAAGAAGCGCAGGTTTTCAGAATTCGAACATTCTGAATGGAGATAATCGCGAGACTGGAAAATTCGAGTTGACTCGGCAGTTTCAAGGCCTGCTATTTTTGATTCAGTTCTTCAAACACACGCATTTTTTCCGTTCCAAGACTGCACCCTTACGAGCTCACACCGTGCAACCTACTACCTCCTGGCACGCGAAATACGAACATGTCGCCTGCCTGTTTCTGACATTCTGAGACTGTAGTCGGTGACCTGGCATCGCCTGCTGTCGACCTGGCAACAATTCTCACGTGCAGCACAGCTCATCAACTCCTTCCAGTCTCCTGCGTCATCTTGGCGCCTTACTTTACTCTCAAGTGTTAACTCTTCCTTTCCCCCTTCCCCTGAGTCATCATGGCTCCTACCCTGAAATGCAAGCCCCGCTTCTCCAACACCTCGCATTTTTCACTCTTTTTTTTTAAGGCAATGTCTCGACTTGTCCCCGGCCGGGTAAGTCGCCCAGACTCCCCCTTAGATTCTACTTCCCTCCACACCGTTCGTCCCTCTCTAGCCGTCTCCTCCCACTCACGCGTCCCTAATATAGACACTGCCTGAACGACTCTCGTACTACTAAACAGTAAACATCACTGCTTCTCTCATGACCACCGGTACGCGTGGCGCGCTCTCATCTGTATCGCTACCCTCTAAAAAGCTGTGCGAGTTTTGCTCTCCCAAAGATCAAAAGAAAAGCTTTAACTGCTAGCGACCTGCGTGCAAGACAGAAACAAGCGCCACGGCCGACACAGTAAAAATAAACCACATTAGAAACAAGAGGGAGGGGATGGCTGCTACCAACGTCCCAAGAAAAACCGTGCTGCTGAGTGTACAGGCCTTATGGGTGCTGCCAAACCCAAAAATACGTTTGGCAAAAGCTGAGGGGGAGGTGCACGCATAACGTCATAGACTAGGCGGATTATGTTCGGGACGCTTCTCGACGCCACAGCAGTCAGTGCTGTGCTGTGAAATGAAGCAAGGGAGAGTATTCAGCATGCGGACGAGAGCAGAATATGCGGATATCTTAGGTCAGTTCCGACGGCCTCTCCAGATGTTGACTGAGGGGGGAGGGGGATCCTTTCTTCTCTTCCTGCATTTCTGTCCAGGCTCTTTGGTCCAGCCACAAGATGCCATTTGTTAACAGCCGAGACAAAAAAAAAAAACCTCACTAGAGATCGCCCCGAGTACCAGGTAAACACCAAGTGCACTAATGTCGTGCAAGGGAAACAAATCCTAACCCTTCCCACTCCCGGACCCCATGTCCCAAGACTGCAGCACATCATCATATGTCCCACACCAGTTGGGGGGCCACTGACGACTTGGCAAGCAGCTTCGTCCATTTCTATGCTCTGCCAGTCTCTGGATTTCTGCAATCATTACATCAGTCCATTCTTGGATATTGTTTTCCCATCAGTTCCTCTGCCTCCTCTTCTTCCTTTTTGCATTGTACCTTGCAGAATGGTTTTCACAAGTTCTGACAATCCTGAAATGTCCCCATACCATTTATTTTTATGCTTTATCACAGTGATCATAAGGTCTTCACATGGTCCAATGGCTTGCTGTGACTGCACTGGTGGTCTAACAGTTAAGGCATCTGCTTCCTAGGTAGAAGGTTGGGGGTTCGTGCCCGACCGAGTCACACCTAAGACTTAAATTTAGTGGCTGCCCTGACAGACCCCTAGCACTATAGGGAACAGTCTATACTCAAAAGAGTGGAAGGGTCTAAATGAAGATGCTGGACCAAGGGAGCAGGGAGCTAAGGAAAGCTGAAGGAAAAACATTGAGCCACAGCCTGGCCACATAGCGACTTCACAATGATGAAGGCCTGACTGAAGAGGTGGACAAAGCCAAGATGATATCACAAAAACATTGCCTAAAAGTCACTTCACAGGTGGAAATACTCCTGGCACATTACTATTACTACTATAAACCCACAGACTAACATCACAAGAAAAGCTATATGGTGAAAAGGAACTATTCCCACTGAGGTTTGTGACTAGGATCCTCACAAGAATTTGTCTTGCTGTGAAAGCAGTCCCACCTGCAATTCGGCCTTAACACCTGGAAAGGGTGGCAATGCTCATGCAGGTACCAACTGCCATGCATGAGCTGTTACTTACACAACCTCACAAAACAATGAAAAACATCCACACCGACACATCTGCCTACAATATCCCAATTAACTGCCAACAGCCAACTTTCTAATGCATCAAACTTTCCACCAAACAGCCCTTTATATATATTTTTTTAAATTACTATTTTGCACAACAAATGCAATGGGAACATTATCTAACATCCCAAACCGCTGGTGCATGGAGACTGGGTGCCAATTTATTGTAAACACTATGAGCATTATAAATACAAGTGTCTATTTTAATCATAATTTGAGGCACTATCATGTGCCAACAAATTAAATTTGTTTGCTTCGTGCAATGTACTATCCATTTCTAGTTTCAATATGTGAAACAGGATACAAATACTTGTTAATAGCATGTGTGTGCTCGTTCTCTCTCTCAAAAAAAAAAATCATCCAATCAGTAAGCCACTGTGAGATTAAGTTTGTGTTTTTGCTGCCCACCTGCCAGTCAGCTTGAGTACAAACACATGCTCCATAAATAATCTGAGTAATTTTCCTCAAGCCCAATGTTGTGTGTGTGTGTGTGTGCCTACACAAGCAAATAAGAAATGGAGGAACTAGAAAAACAGGCAGGCTGAGTCACAAGAAATGTATCAGTGAAACCTGACCACGACAAGAATGACAGTTGTGGTTTACTGGGTAACCAAAGGGCGGACAGCAGACCAAGGTGGTAGGGAACTAGGTAAAGTCATCGTCATCATTACAGTGCTGTTAACTTTTTTCACCCAAACGCATGTGCTAATGTCAGCAATCTGAAAATTACATCAAAAAGTAATAATTTGTCACTATATTCTATATTTGTGTCCCCTAGTTCCCAAGACCTGCTTTTTTATAAAAAAATCTGCATGCAATAGTCCTAATATATGCAGAGTCTCACCCTCCACCTCCCTCCTCCAGTGCATAACAGGATATTTGTCAACCTTTCACCTAGGCACATTTCCCTTATAGAAAGGCTGACATCCATGTCAAGATTCCATGTCTTCCCACTCCCCCAAACCCTCAACAGATGCTCACAGCCTCCTTTCAATGTCATAGTAAACAACTTTGGAAGATTACTATTAACAGATAGCTACCCCATTTTGAAATACCCAAACTATCATTAGATCACCACTTACACTGTTCCATGACCATTATCATTTGATTGGCCAGTGTGTCCTTTGGTGAGTCACTCTAGTTAAGAAGTTCATTCATACAAAAGCCTCCTAATAAATTTTATGAAGTGCCTACACCTGCACTCAATAAAAGATCTGCCAAGCTGGTTACACAATCCCAGCCCTCTAAACACCAGCTCTGTGCACTGGTCAAGGCTGCACAAAAAAGCTGAAACTTGTCTAACCACTTTGACAACGCTGTTAACTTGCTGAAATTTTAAAGGCTGGTATTTATTTGGCTATGAACGCTAAGATGCTTTTTTAGGACAACAAAAAGACCTTGGTATCAAATAATTCTACAGAAATCTTATCCTACCAAGGAAACAGTGGTACACAAATCTAGCATTTCATCCTTTGAAAATAAACCTTCTCCCCTTAACATACATGTCTAATATGCACAGATACACAGTATGAAAGGACACAGAACTATTTTTTTTAAATCAAAAAACATACACAGCCTCTACTCTTTGTCAATGGACCCTCAGAACTTTAAAGCAGAGAGCCCTACAAATCTCAGTTTTTGAGGCTATGTGGAACCCTGCCTTTTTGTTAAGGCAAAAACATCTCAAAGATCATAAACTTCAGCAAAAATTTATCTTCCATGTAAGGCAGTTGCTTACAGAGAGGCTTTTCAACACAAGCATATGGCTATGTCTAACTGCTTTGTTGCCCATGCAGCTTTCTTCAAGACACTATCACAACTGGATTGTCTGCATAGTGCATGTCTTTTAATTTCCTGGATTCCATAGTTTTTCACTTCAGGCTGAGCTTTATACACAACAATGAACATACTGTCTATAAAAATATTTCAGTATTTAGAAATTCCCAAAGGGGATGATCAACAGATTCGGAAATCTGAATGCATTTGGCAGAGTTTCACCTGTGCTTTTACTTAGTTTATGAAACTTCTGCTTTTAGTCTGAAGACACTTTTGCTTAGATTATTGATTTGACATCAGTAACCTGAATAATGGATTATGTGCCTGGATTTTCACACATTTAACAATGAAATGTTTTCATGTGGCCAAGTATAAATACACAAGAATCAGATGTGCTCTTTTCAAAATCAGAAGCAGGAAAACGAGCCATCAGCCAATGGCACAACAGGAGTAACTGACAGCAACCAGATTAGGCTAAAATCAGGCGAACAAGTCACACATTAAGCTTCCACTCACTTCTATTTACAGCATCGCTCTAAGCTACCCAATCTGTCCAGCAAAGAGAGGCACCTGCAGCTTTGTGACAAAAACAGAATCTAAACTGACAAGACAAATTATCATGTCTATCTAAAGCCTTTGCAGACATCAATCTGGACTACATTTACTACTATGTGCATTTACTTCATCCATTTCTAACCCTACCCTCACCATTTCACTACCACCCTCTGCCCTCGTTCCTGCCCTGATCTTGGAATCTCCCTAGAAATCTGAACTATGGAAAACGATACAGTGAAACCAGATCAAAATGTGTATTATCGAGTGGCTTCTGGTGTCCTTTGTTTTTGATAAAAGACCTTATTCTGCTTCCACGCTATTTTCCAATTATCACTTACAACAGTAAATATCAATATACCTGATGCTGACATCTTAAAAAATCAGAATAAATCAGCAAAAAAAAATATATATATATACTGAACTGATGCACTGATATTCAACTAATCATCTGATAAATGATGTGTCTTTCTGTTTATAAAAGTACATGGTCCCACCAGTGACAAATATGGTAAACTCGAGGACTACAGCTGATAAACGCACTGTCTGTAAATCTCAAACTGTGAGATTAAGAAAGTAGCTATGCAGCCCTCTCTAAGTCTAATGTGATGGCTTACCTCTGTAACACAGACAGCCCCAAACAAGATATAGCCACAGGCAAGATTGCTGTTCCCTTGAGGGTCTTTTTATCTCAAATGCTGCTCATCTATCAGAACCTACCCTGCCATCCATCCACCCACTTCTACATCTGTGCATTGTCTTTGTGGATTAAAACAACATGCAGAAATCAGCTAGCCTACATGTCTGCTAACCAGCAGGTCTTCAGAATGTGGCTACTCCAGCACATAAACTAAAGCCAGCCAGCAATCACTCTCGCAACCCCCGCCTACACCTACACTTTCACATCATGTTAGCCCTAATCAGGCCACTGTCAAGGCAGGCATGCCAACACCACACACCCACAACAGCAAGTGCATGTCATGTCTTGAATGCACAGCTAGTACCAGGAATGCAAACAAGAACAACCTGAGAAAATCATTCAAGACTTCTACCAGACACAACATAGTTAAAATGCAGGCATTTTAATGGGTAAGCTGCTGTATAACAAAACTTGCACTGATTTAAGTTTTGAGGCACTAAGGTCGCTCAGGTCGGGTCTGGAAAACAAAAAAGTAAAAAGAAAGCCCTGCACTGTGAAACAGTCACACCGTCATCTCTCAGTCACTCAGTGACACCATGAATTAGTTACTCTGTATGCTGCTGTTCACAAAAGATAAAACAGGAAAAAAAGACGAGTAACAGAACAAGAGAAAAAAAAAAAGGCAAAATGGGAAGGAGCAATCTGTGTGCACTGAAAGAGGAAAGGAGTGGGCGGCTGGTAATAAAAAATGCTATTCAATAAGTTTAATACAATGCTAATCCAGCAGTATTATAGTTATTTTCATAACTATACCCATTCAAAAACTTTACTTGCTGGCTGCAAAACATGAATGGGCCACAGGGATTTTAAAAGCATTGAAAAAAGATGGCACAAGATCTGTATTCAGTTTTACTATCATAAAACAATTTTCAACATATGGTTTTCCAAAGTACTGCCAGCAGCATCCAACTGTAAAACTGCACAATCAACTGAGAATATTTATAGGTCTACTAGAGCTATACTCAGTTCGTGTATCTCCATGGTCTGTCCTACAAATCATAACAAAAGCCTGACTCCCTATAACAAACTGTACTGTGTAGTGTAACAAAAGTATGTCATTCAGGGTTTACTGTACAGCATTTCTGTGATCAATGAACAACATAAAAAAGCATTCATCTTAAAAATTAGAAATACAAAATGTACTCACCCCTTTAGCACATGTCGCCAGAATAAAAATATGAAAATCTGCAATTCACACACATACAAAAAAGGTCACTTTTTCATAATATCTGAATGAAATGGAAAATTGTCTGTCAGTGTCATTGTTCATTGTCATTTCCATTGTTTTTATTAATAGTATTCCCTGGTCACTTTTGTCAAACTAAACATTCGCAACTAATGTGTTAATAGTAATACATGTACTCTGTTGTCACTGGAAATGGAATCTAATACCCTTGATGAATCATGTAAACAGTTCTAACATTCATTTAAAATTATCATTTATGCTTTCAAAGTCCTCAGTTGTTCTACAAGCAATGCTGCACCAAATAGACCAGTTATAAATACCACAATTACAAATGATATAACCTAACACTACTAATAGTAACAGACTGAATGTTCCTTCCAGCCACACTGTATGTTGAAGTGTTTCTATGGACACAACCAAACAAATGCGAAACATTAATAAAAGCCATCCATGACACTCTGCCATTTCAGAAACGAACAGCTATAGATGGATCGGATGTTTTAAAGACAGCAATATTTGCCTCTGCGAGCTGATGGAAAAGCAAACTGATTCTACCACCCACCCACCCCCAAACTTTCTTCAAAAAGCTACAGATGGATCCTAGTGCAGAAAACAACACCTGATCAAACTGTTTCCTGTAAACCTATTAAGCAAACTTTCTCCAAGCAACAGCAGCCATGGATGCATTGTTCTTCAATCACTTAATCAATACCACAGCTTCAAAAACCTCTCCCTGGTATAATGCAGATCTGAGAGCATAGCTGCATCAATACCAATTACTTCACAAGTTCCCAACATGTTTGATAAATGGAGATATTTCTGTCACAAAATCGAAAATCACTTTCCCGTCAGCCATTTACTGATTTAGATACCTTGTTGTGCCCTTAATAATGTAGAAACTGATGAAAAAAACCTTTATGTATGGAGGGGTGAATGCAGAGAAAGAAGAAAAAGTGGTGAGTGGGACTACCATGTGTTGTTAAGAAATGTTCACACCTACTTAACTGTTGGTTAATGTATCAGCCCAGTGAACAGTGTGCTTAAGTGGTTATAGCCTCCAAACAGATGGGTGATTTATAACACATTAACTACAATATCTCCTCCCAAGAACAATACAACAGGTAAAACGAAAAATCAACTTTAAAAACCTTTGTTAATCAGGCAATGATGCATAGGAAGTGTGCATAACTTTAAGTGACCAATCTATTTCTGAAGCTGGAGCTTAGCACACAAACAGCAGCTTGTGTCCAGTGGACAACTGTGACTTTTTAGGGATTCCATAGAAATTCTAATAATAAAAAATAAAATCCAGTATTAAATCCAAATCATGGGCAGGTAGAGGAAGTGGACCAGCGTTGGATCAAGTAATGTTCAAGTCCACTACTTGCATCCTCTTGCTGCCTAGTACACATGCACTGCAAACCTTCAGGTCCACTGCCTGCACCCACTCACTAGTATACATGCACTGCAAACATTCAGGTTCACTGCCTACAGCCTCTCACTATAAAGTACACATGCACCTCAAAGGTGCTCCTGCATCTCGTTGCGCAAGTATCTTTTTAGTTCACCATCTGGTCAACGTATCACTTCACAGTAGATCCTCTACCCCACGTAACCCCAATGGCAGTCATGATGAGACTCCTATTTTTAATTCTCACATAACTACCGATTCCACTCTTCTTCCTTCTATCTTCACAGCAGTCCACCAAGGTGACAGCCTAAAACACTACACAAACTTTTACCGTTTCTTCCTCCAAGGGAATTTAGCCATCCAAGTAACCGCCTTGACAGTAGTAGACTCTTAACATTCCCAAGCTGTCCATTAGGTATTCATTTAGTGAATTGCTGAAATGCTACAGTACTACAGTTTGTACTGCCTGATGAAGAAGCTGCACCTGAAGGCACCTGACCTGACCTGAGAGCCTGCCAGGCAGATCCCCTGAGACCTCAGAACTAAGGTAAAAGACATTAAAGATTTCATGGTCCTTAAAGAGTAAATAGGGTTGATAATTATGAGACTGTACAAATTACCTGCAAGACAGTTCTATATTGACTGCACTGGTATTCAAGCAGCTGGGCAACTTATTCTCTTTAGAGACCAGAGGGTTTGAAAAACAGCCAGCCAGTCTTTAATGTGTAGAATGCAATGGAAACCAACAATTCATTTGTTTGCTTCCATGAGTGCAGGATGCTTAACTTTCTCACAAAGATATTCAGTCAACAAGTTAACAGTTATATCATTCAATGTCATTTGACCGAAGCCATCTTCATATATTATCTTTAAGAACATCTGCATGTGTGCTGAAAAAAAACTGAGTTGTGAAACAGCATTCTTAGCATTATCTGAAAAATTCTTTGATCACCTAGCCCCAAAACCATTGAACAGCCCTCAAATAACCAGAGAAACCGACAAACTCAAGGTGTCAAGGTTTTAGTTTTACCAACACGACATATTCTTATTTCATTATTTCACATCCTTACCTTTTAAATCAGCTATTAATCACACATGCACTGGCCGCAATCTAATCCAGTAATCTACTTGATAACATACCTAAGTAAAGCTGTAATGATCAGCAGTTAACAATTGAAGGCAAACAGAAACTCTGGTGGGTGATAGCAATGCGAAGGTCCTCAGAATTCTTCAAACAACGGCAACAGGATGAGGAATCTCACAGCTTCTACTGCATTTGTGTTTCACTGACCTTCCACTTCAAACATAGTCCAAGAATAAACCTAGAAATAAAGAAGTTTGAGTCATTGTTAGTACATCATCTTGCTCAACACAGAATAAAAACATCAAGTACTAAGAGTCCCTGTGTGGAGTTCCCACGAGTGTATGTGTGTGTGCATGTGAAAACAAGATTCTGAATGTTTTCCCCTGTGCTACAATGCCTTACACTCTGCTTCATGTATCCTAATGCTGAAAGAATCATTATGGAAGTGAATGCATTTCTTCTGGCATGATCAGGAAATAATTAAATTACATATTATATTTAAAACATATGTGGACAGAACAGTTCAGCTTCTCATAAATAATTCATAGCATGAGAGCAGGGAGTCCAAGATAACTCATAGCAGACAACAGGCACATATTCAACATATTCTATGTCAACAGGCACTTTAGTTCAACTATACCAGCTATTTTTGCCAGGCAATCATCTGCCACATCAGGCAAAAATGTCATAAGTTGGTTATAATGTGGCTGGAAAAATGGCACTTGATATCACCTATTACTGTGAACAGAAATACAGCTGCTGTGTTGGAGTGCTATGATATCATTCCAAACTGAAATCTGCTTAGCTGCACGATATAGCACTATTAAAATATGTACCTAAATTACTTGAGAATCTGGATTATGATGGTCTTTCTAGGGGTGCGTGTACACTCTAGGTGAAGGTTCGATGCTAATTTTAATACAATTTCAGTTATAGCAGGTCATACCATTCAGTTCTGTTTGGTTTTTAAAACATTTTATATGCAGATCAAACAGTACAGAGTATCAGTTGGAGAAGCACAAACTATATTACATGTAATGAATACTTTTAAAAGTTTCTCATGGCCTTCTAAAATTGTCTTATGCTTCAAGACTGAAAGAGGGGATGATGCCAAATGCTATCTCAAGTATGTGTGCATTAAAATACCACTATCTTTACCTGATTTACAAACCCAGAAACTCACCTCTACTACTGAAATATAAACGAAATGTTAAGATACTCATGCTTTTCTTATTTCTGGTTCCTGCATACCAACCTTCCCAGTGACAACCATCCATAAAGTGAAATATCCAGTGAAAGGCCCTATCTTTCCACATCTACCTAACACTAACCTAGCAACACCAAACAGTCAACCTAGCCCTCTTGAAAAGGATAAGACACCCAGCCTGTGCTCAAATGGCCACAAATACAGCAGCACTCATACTGCTACTGATGGGTCACCCAATGAAGCATCAACTTAAAGCTTTACTGGTCCCCTATTCCACATTACCTGCCAGATGTCAGTGAAAGTCTGAAGAGGGGGTTCCTTTGACGTCATATCATCACCTTTAGCAACCCCAACTCCAACTGAGGATCAGCCTGTGTGACCTTGCGCCCTAATGCTGACAGGTTAACTTCTCTTGCCCACCTCCCCTCACAAACAGCACCTCTATAAATAATCTCTATACCTCTGTCACACCACAAAAAAAACCCAGATGAACAAGGTCAAAAAGAGAACTCTCCTCCAATTAAGTCTGTGCCATACTGGCTTCAATGAGGAACATGATGACGTCTTTGTTTCCGAAAATAACTGGTCAAACCATTGGCACATGTTGACATAGTGCTTCTAGGTCTGACATATATTTTATTATTTATATGCTTTTCTAGTCCCCTGATGACCTTTCTGCAAAAAATCTGCCCAAAATAACCTCCATAAGTGGCTTATGTCTGTCACAAAGCCTGCAATACCACCAACAAATACTCCACACTCACTTATATGGTCTTCAACTTACTAAGCACATCTTCTCACCTGTTGCAGGTAGCAGATGGGTTTGGTCATAAATGCTTCTGTACAAGAGAAATCTCTCATCTCCCCCCGCCCCCTTAAAAACCCACAACTTGCAACTGACACCCTTATTTAAACTAGTTCTACTACTAAAAAGTGCTAGCCTTTTTTTTTAAATAAACGACTGCTTGAAACTAAAAATACATGACATGCAGTCATTTGTCCTCCATGAGCTTCATCATTCTCACCTAATTGACCTAGGGAAGATTCAGACATGTTGCATGAGCATTCATATTTTTCTTCTGGTCAGAGAAAATGCCTACATTTGCCTTACATATATACTAAAAAAGTATTTGCATCTTTTACAAGGGCAGAGAAAATACAAATCCCAATACAGTGCACCCCACGTCTCTCACCCTGGTTTACTGCATTATCCTTATGACCAAAATAATGCTCCCATAATATTTCGATGAAATGCTGCATAACTACAATAAGTCGCCCTCAGCCAACTTCTTTTTTGTGACTTGTCTTTCCTAGGTCTATGTGTACACTGCACATAAGCAGCCAAACATGGTAGCCCAAAAAGAATGTACAGTGAAAAGATGGGACTAATGGGGCATTAGGTGGAGACAAGTCTTTGCAGCACAACTGATGTGAACTCCCCATGATCATGATACAATATATACACAAACACATGTAGACTGAGGATGGCATGTGTCTTCCTTTAAACAGAGCTAGACCAGCAAAAGAAAGGGCAACACTGCCTTTCTAAAGTCCCCAAGAAAAAAGCCATAAATTAAAAAAGCAACTGGAAAATGAGTAACCATGGCAAAGGTCAACAGCAAGTGTATTCATCAGTGCAAACTCACCATTCTGAGACCACCATATCTACTAAAAGGACTCAAGGGCAACATCTCCAGCCTGTGTTGAGCATCCAATGCAGTACAAACTGCATTTAGCTTGTTGATCATATGCATGCACGAGCACAATAACCTGATTAAGCCTCATCACACTGTTTATGGTCTCTCTTAGACTTAACAAACCCTACTGCATATGCTTGTGTCGATATTGTCATGCTGGCTGAAGCTCACTGCTTTAAGGGGGGGGGGGGGGAGTCTTTTTGCGAAAAAGTTTATTGATAAAAATACTTTAATCACCCAGTTCTCCGTACTTTTTGTCAGATTAGTATCAGCGTTCATTTTCAAAATGTGCACACGACACCAGATATCCCAAGCAGCCCCAGAACCCCTAGGCAGAGATAATAAAATGCCATCACAGAATATCCAGTGCAGAGCACTTCACGGCCACCAGCTCCCCAGTGACTGAGCTGATGGACACAGCATGATCATCACTGGCAAGAAGCGCCACACAGCCAGGCAGACTAGGCACTGAATCCTCTGGTTTTGTAAGCCCTCCTACCAGTGCCTTGTCAAAGGGGAACCCATCTCCCCTACTTCCGGTAGCCATGGCAACCATTGATTTCCAGCCAATGTTCGATGGAAATTCTCATGCAAACTGCAGCCAGGATCTGGAAAAGCCCCAGGTTTTACTCTCCCCACTGATATTGATCAGCTTTCATATGAAACTCCTTACCTCAAGCACGCATATATATGAATATACACATATAATGCAGGTGTCATTTCATTTATTTGTATTGTATAAATATGTTGGCAGTACATGTAGGCCTCATCAAGGAAAACTAATGTAGAAGGGAAAGTAGATTTTTACCTGATTGAGTGAAATATTCATACTCATTCGTGGTAAGACAAAAATCCTTGATATACAAGGATCACTGACAACAGGTACCTTTTACATATGTAAAACCTAGCATGCTTTAACATCTTGTTGGCAATAATTAGTGTTCTTTCACAGATCATGAAGCACAATGCAGGTCCGAGGCAGTAAGCTGGCCACTGCCAGTTGTTGTAAGAAAACACGAATGCAAACAACTGCACATATGTTCAGCTATTTGGCCAATATTTGGAATACAATTTGCACAAAATACACAGCTGGCAACATGGATCAATAAAGGACGTACACAGCATACCCAAGGCTGGCAGTGAAGGGAAAACTCTCAACAGGCTGCCAGTTAAGCAACATCTAGAACTAGTGTAGTACATTTACAGAAAGAAGACTACACCCTCAACCTGCTGCCAATCACAATTTACGGAAAGGAATCACTAATTAAACCAACCCAGAACCTACAGCAGAAGCCTTTCTGGCATTTAAAATGTCCAGTAATTGCTAGTTACAACTCACACTAAGCTATTTATCTCTCATTCCAACTTCTCCAACCATGTGTTGCAAACCTAACTTACCATCTGGCAAAAGCTAATTTTTGACAGGCAAAATTCACTTGACAAAACAAGGCAGTAACAACAGCAACTATTAAAGCTGATGGATCAGAAATTCTTAACAGCAACACAACTCTGCAACTTCAGTAAATTTTTGGGGAGGGAAGCTGGAAGGTATTGCTGTTCATCCTATACAGGGGGGCCTGGAGAGCTCAGCTGGCACAGGTGCGGACTTGCAGGCAGAAGGTTGCTGGTTTGAATCCTCATGTGGCTAAGGATTATTTCCTGCAGTTATACATTGTGCAAACTCCATTCAGCCATCTCCCTGCACATTTAACTGCCTGTCCATCTTAATGCAAAATGCAGTTATTAGTCTGGTGGTTCTCTGAGTGCACGGTAATAGGATCCCACCCACCCCTAGAGTCCACTGTCCTTATATGCACCCAGATTACAATCCCATTTTAGCTGCCATTTTGTCTTTTAGTACACTTTTATTTTTATGGTTTTACTTTAAATGCAATATTTGTCTCACAATGTGATTTAGTTTTTACTATTAGTATATACTTTAATATGTGTTTGCATCTGATTACCCATCCCCCTGTTTTTCTTGACATCACTACATACCCCCAAACCCTTATTTTAACGGAGAATATGCTTAAGCATTTTAAATCCAAGATCAGCAAAGAATACATTGGCCACTCACTGGTCAATCCTGGCAATAGGAGACATTTTACAAAATAATCACTGACAAATCAAAACAGATGGGCTATACATCCTCACAAGTAATTAACATAACTACCAAACTACAATTAAATAAAACAACCTTTTCTCAGACATAGTTTTCTGTATAATCCATATTTTTTAAAACTCCAAACATTAATACCATTTACCTATTTTAAGTATTTTTCCTTTTGACTTCAGCTGGGATCAAACTGTATCAGAATAATATAATTATTATTTATATTAAACACTGACAATGCTTTTCACACTATTTTTGCTTTCAACAGAGAGCAAATATACAAAGTTACAAACACTGATCTTTGATGGAAGAGCATTATGCCATCAGCCTGTAGCTACCTCTGATCACCAACAGAAAATGTCAAAAGAGCATCAAGACCCAGAACAGGCTGCAAGAATGCACTTTTTCATCACCAACATGAGGGATAAGGAAAAGTAAAAATCATGAAAAAGCTAGTTGCCAATAATGTTAATTTAGTATTAGCCTGGACTCTAATCTTGACTGATCATCCTTTTTTACAAAAAAGTACAACTATCTCAAAAACAGAAGAACCCAGAAATATTTCAAAATAATCTGGCCTTCACTAGTCTTCATTAGCACTGAAAACTGAAAAATATAGAAAGTCATTTCAACAGGGTTTGAATTTCAACAGGAAATTCATAACAAAATTCCCAACTTTTCCCAAATATAGTGCAGCAGTCTAGGAGGCGAAAAAATCCTCCTAGGAATCTTGGAAACAGCATGCATTATGAACAAAGCAAACTGTAAACACAAGAAAAATATTCATTACCTATCTGTGAGCTTATCTTATTCAACTTTAATATGCCTAAGTTAAGACAAGAGTTTGAAGAATCTTGGACTAGTTTATCACAACACATGAGGACAGTAAAGCACAAAAACTATACAGTTTCTATGTGAACCCGCTATTTTTGTCAAAACGGATGCAGTATTAAAATAAGAACTCGCATTAAAATAGCAGACGAACTTCTTGTGCACCTCTGTGTTTGAACCACCGATCCTCAATCCTGTTCTTCGACTTACATAATTTTTACAAATCTAACTTATTAATTTATTTCTTCCAGCATTTGTGAGGCACACTTGAGCAATCACCAAGATTTCAAAGACTTTCAAAGACAATTGCAATTTTGCTTAACTTTCAAAGACTTGAAATCACCCCCTCAAAATTCAAAGGCTTTCCAGGATTTCAAAGACTCGTGCGAACCCTGTTCAACATCAATTTATTTTATAATTGTGTACTCCAGGCAAAACTGATAATTTTTTTTATATACAGATTTCAGCATCATAAAGTCACCATTTGCAATTGGTGAATGCCATCAAATTCTGGTTTTGTCAAGTAAATGTGTCCTATAAGTAGCAAAAAAGAGTGTAAGATCCCTTACATCTGAAATATCATTTACCTTAGCAGACCGCTGTTATAAAAAGTTTTAAAGTAAACATGCAGCAAAGCACTGCTTCAGCCAAGTTCAGTCACAGCCTCGCAACAACCAGAATAGAAGACAGAAGCACAGGCTTTGCCTTAATATCGCTTGTCCCCACAATGGACCAGTAGCCAAAATTGTGTGACACACCTCTGAATCATTTCTACTTCATACCATTTCTGAGAGGCAACAGGCATATGACTGTATAAACTATAAGATGAACTATTAATAATTAATACTAATGCTACTAACAGCCAGGACTGACAATGATGCTGCTTGAGAACATGTGTCACTCAAGTGACCACACATTTAATTCACCATGGGTTGTTCTTGAGTCTCACTGATTTTTATTTCCCACTTGATAAGGAACAAGCTGGGTCTCACAACATGCGAACCGTCTGTATCTCAACAGGGGGAATTTGTCACCAACAAATGAATGCTTCCACAGACACTACCAATACTTAATCATCTGTTTATGTTACAAAAGCTACAACAGATCCCTGGATAGTGATAAGCAGCAAAAGTCAATACATGTATTATTCCTTCCCCCAACTCCAGGTTTTCTACAGTTCTAGTTCAGACTACTTATATAAACGGTGTTGATCATTCCTTATCAACACAATTCTGGCTAATAATACAGCAGCTACAAAATGAAGCAATACTCAGAGACTACCTATGGGATCTGCTAATTTTTACTTGTGGGCTAGCTTAGTCCAGAGAAAACAAATAATGTTCCAATTTTTTTCAGATTTATTAATACTGCTAAGCCATTCACAGCGTTACCAACAACAGTAACATTAAACACAAGCTCTCCCCCTAAAACATAACGTGAACAGCAGTTCTCGTTCCCGAGGCAGCCATCAATAGCCTTGGCATGAAAACATGCGAGTCCTGAGACCATAATTTCCGTTCTCAAAATGCGGAAAAAAACTCAGTTTTCTCATAACTTCAACTGCTGCCATAACACTGCAAGGACAGGCAAGTTCAGTTACAGATCATGCGGTACACGTTACTGGGCTTCATTCGTGAATCTTCCACACCACGGCATAGAAATCGTCTCGGCTTCGTTCAAGAAGAGTCTATCTCGTCTGAGCTACGGTCTTATTTTTTTTAATGACAGTGTTATTCGACAAGACTGTTCGCAAAATTCTTATATTAACGTAGGAAATATCAACAGAATAGCAGCACACAAGAAAGCAAAAATTATGGCTCAGCTCAGTCCTATTATTTATGAATATCTCTTCCCCCATTTGTATCATTAGCCTGCTTACGATTGCAGACGACACGGTCATGGTGATGGTGCCTACGCCATTCTGTAGACTGCCGTGTAATTAGAATGCAAGACCTTCCAATCAGCAAATCAAATTTAATTAGAAACGAAAAGGTAACATTCAGTTTTAAAATTATAGTTTGTTTATTAAATAAAAAGGTGCAACAGATCCACTTACAATGAGAAGCTCCGATTCGTATTCTACGATAGTTTCCTTCTGCGTATGTATCATAATCTCGCAGCCATGATGGAATATGGACGCCGACAGCAGGAACCCACGCCCGGCATTCGTTTACTCAGTTATAATGCAGTCTGAACAGCTACTTATGAATGCAAGTGGAAATACGATAAAAATTATACCCTCTTCATTGTAAAATACGCTTCTTTTACGTCCAAGATTTGCAGAATATTACCTACCTTGAAGGTCACTTGAGTAGAAAGTACTCTCCCAGGAAGTGTCATGTGACCAAAAGGGACTCTACTCTGATTGGCTTACCATACATTATTCATCCAATTGGCATATCACCAGTAGTTACTTTGACGTCACGTACCGTCCTGAAAGGGAAATCCCTGTAAAGCACGGCTGCTAGGATTCTCCTCGATGTGCGTGCGTAATATTCCTCGATATGAGCAAGATTTGCGAAACAGATAGTGGGATAATGCTAAGCCGCATGCGTTTTGTCTAGGCTGCGTCGTTATGGATGCAGTCTTCTCGCACGCAGCTGCAGCCTCACGCTTGGAAAACTATGCGATGGGCTGGATGCAGGATCGATGGGGCCCTAGGCGGCTGCATGTTTTCTTCCGTACGCCGCACCACACAACCACGCCGATAGTCCCCATGTACAGAGGTGGTGCGGGCATATTGCCCTAACATTCGAACTCCTGGATGTTTGAGTATGACGTCAGGAACGTAGTTTTTTTTTTCAAAAAAGGAAGAACCCTGAGACTTACAGATGGCATGTTTTTAATCTGCTGATCGAGCTTATTTGCAGCTGTACCAAAGAAAAACATTTCATACAAAATGCGCTGTGAAAAACTAAACCAGCTACACGATTTCTTAGAAGAAAATCAGTGCGTTTACTGCAGACGTCAAATGCTGTTGTTTACTGCAAAAATGCAACTAATAACATAAATAAATATAAAATGGTTGCTAAAACAACGGTAGCCACTCTCCACAAAAGTACGTGGGACTAATCTTAATCTTTGAATTAACCTCGGTCTCTCTGTCCCCCTCCCTCCGCATGCGCGCGCACGCACACATAATTCTATATCCAAAAAAGCGCTTTGCTTCAGGATTTTAATTTTCTTTCTTTAAAAAAATATGTTCAGACTATTATGACACACAGTGCTCGTTCTCCCCCTCCTCCCCCCAACCTCCGGGGCCGCCTGTAGAATGGCGGTAACCTACGTGTGCTTAATATGGGTTCGGATGCCGTGTCTGGCACACATACTTTCTCAGCATGTGGCAACTGTGCAAAAGGCTGGCCGTCAAGAGGAGTAGGGAGATCTTCGGGTGTTCCTGCTTGATCCTCGTTCTGATTTCCACAGCACCCTTCATCAACCTCGATCTCCGCTTCAAAGATGTTATTGAAACCGAAATACATTTCCAATTTTCTGCACAAAATATTCCATTGTCAGAGAACAATAATGTCCTCCAATTTTTGGTAGTGTGTCCTCTTTCCGTTTGTGTGTGCTTCTGTCCGACAACTGTCCAAGTAGTTCGCATAGCCTTGCACAATTTCTTGTCTGAAAATGGAAATAAGAAATCTAGTCAGCTGACCTCATGCTCTGTAGATGCAGTTAGTCTGTCGCGGTTTAGTGTGTACGCGAACACAAGTCCTGTTGTGTAGCGTCTTTCACTTCAATTGTATGCTTTATGGATCTTGATCATTGCGCTGACAACCCGTAGTCTAGAGTATCTTGATTTCAATGTATGTTTGGTCTGATCAGTCACGCCGCGGCTAGTGGCCCATATGCTGAATTAAAGTTCAAGTCTGAAACCTCTTCCCTCGATCTTTCCCCCGTCATGAGTTGACCTTGTTTTAATTTCAATTTTATTTACTTTTTTTTTGCAGGTCGGATGAGATGACATCTCTGTAGCAGAGAACGTTACTCAAAGATCTTGTTTAGCAGCCTACTTCATCGGTGAAGTGCGAACCGATTCTGGAATTGTGTGTAACTGCATGTATTTTAAAGTGAGTTTTTTTTAAATCCCAAAGTAGTTGTAGTATCAAAGGGCAAGTATCCTTCTACATGGGACATGCATCACTTAAGAAGAATGTCGACCGATTTCGTCAAGAGCAGAAAAAAGGGTTCAGTGCGTGTGTGCGTGTTTGTGTGTAGTGGGAAGAGGTGTTATTTTACAGGGCCTTTTTAACAAGTGGCATTTGCAATCCAACCCAGTTTGCACGGTGACGTCAGTCAAGTATACAGACTTCCCAGTCATTAAATCTAGGCTGTATGCTTCAGCCTGCCACCAAACTGTGTTCCTGCTGAAACTGCAGGCGTTCCCCAGATTCCGGAAAGCTCAGTTTATATATGCATGCAATGCTGGGTAATTCTTTGTTTCTAAAGTTGATAAAATAAGTTCTTCATTGTCGTCGTCATCTTGCCTTTGCCAAGAGTTTTTCGTCATCGGTCTTTCGTCTGTCAAGTTCAACCAATGAACATCAAGCAGACTATTTTTAGCAGGGAAGACGACAAAATAAGTTAAATTCTGTATCGATGTTTACAGAAATACCTGATCGAGCTATCATATTACAGCTGAAAAGATTCCTATCACCAACTTTTTTTCCCCAGGACAAAGCACTGCGTGCCTCGAATGGTGGTGGTGGGTTAGGATGGGGGGAAGGATGCGCGCAGACAATTCTTCCAATGACTGTCCTTTTTATGACATTGACAAGAGGCAAGAATAAGAATTTGAAAGAGCAATCGATTGTTTTAAATGCACAATACAGTGTCACAAACATGACTTGCCTTACCGTTGGGGACGGTGGCGGGGCCAGGAGGAGGGGGGGGTTGTAGGGATAGCGGTAACGCTTGACTGCTGTATCGATACAGAGGCAGTGGGTTTGGATCCCACGTCCGGCACTTATTTTCTCTGCATATTGCACTTGTTTACAGGGCTGACCGGAGAGGGTTTTATTGGGGCACTCCGGCTTTATTCTCTTCCTCATTCTTCCCCAACCCTTTTGCACACACCCTCCCGTGTCAGCTCTTCCTGCCCGCATGATACAGTTTTCGTTGCTCACTTGACGTTATAAACAATAACTAACCAACTTTACCGTTACTTTTACAGGTAGTTTATGCCAGATTTATACAACCTTTCTATTTTTGCTTGCACCATAAAGTCGGTAATAATTTATCCCTTTAGGTTTTTTTACATGTGTTTTTAAAAAAGGGCCTTCGGTTATGTGGCTACACGCAGGTTCAGGCGATCTTTCCTGTAAATATAAGGGACACTATATGGCATTTAAAACCTTCTGAGGCTGGAGGTTAAGTTCCAAGCCTGGGCAGGGTTGAGTGTTAGTGTCAGTTTTCCCTCTACAGTTCTCATAACCCACAGACTTTAATTTAAACCACACAAGTCTAAGCATAAATTAAACAGAAAAAATAAAGAATCGATATACACATGCTCATGCTTGTGCAATACGTCTTTTCAATATCTACATAGCAAAGATAGACAGTTTCTATTTATACATGTCTAAATATAGGTGTATATACAGGGTAAACGAAAACAGAGTCGTGTATAGCCTGCATTGCTGCACAACTTTATGTATAACAGACAGAAGGATATGAAGACAAACTATAGATATTGGGAATTTAGGGTAAACGTATTTTGTAAAAAGCTAGCATAACTCTCAGGCAACAGTGAAGGGAGTTCCATCCAAGAAATTGATGGGAAATTGGTCCTCTGTACCACTGAACTGTTCCATAACGACCCATTTTTGAAGACGGTTACCAGAGTTACCAGTTGTTAGGGTAACGCAGAGTGACTCATAACTATAGCGGCCGTCCCCCTCTCCCACACGCACCTCCACCTCAGTGTGCCCTTCGTTGGCTTCGTGCCCTGTATGTGTGCCCTGTATGTGTGCCCTGTGTGCCCTGTGTGCCCTTATGATCAATGAACTGAAAGCTAAACTACATGTAGTAAATCTACTGTTTGACAGCGTAGTTGTAATGCAGGGAGTTATGCACATGTGTATGCATTTGCGTGTGCATCTGTACGTGTGTGCGCGCCCCATTTGTGCTGTATACGTGGGTACTTGGTGAAATCGATATACCGCAAGTGAACAATTTCATCGTCTCCGGCAATAGAGTGTCTGCGTGGAACAGTGACATTCACAATAAAGGGAGGAAAAAGAGTCTTTCATACTAATTCTTCTCGTCGTCGTCATCAAATCACTATTGTCGTCGTCATCATTGTTTTCGGCTGGTGGAGGGTTCCAACATAGAGGACGCGAAAGAGGGAAAGAAAGAAAGAGGGAGAGCAACGAAGAACAGATACATATTATATGAAACGAGGAGAACTTTCCCCACCCCCGGTGCGCCTTCAGTGACAGGAAGAAAACCCCACTGGTGGTACTGATCACCATGACAACACTCTTATTCTGAAGAAATATGAGAATACGATTTATTGTTCCTCTGTGAGTAAGTCTATATAAAATCCACGTTGCTAATCGCCTACTCATAATAACACTGAGGTAGTGTCAAGGGTGTAGATAAGCCGTAGATATACTGCACCCTCTAAAGCTAGGTTAATGCCTATTTTGGTGCCCTCCTCCCGCCCCCTTCACCTTCCTATAGCCTGTTGACAAGGACGGTCTGTCTGTCGAATCAGCATACGCTGAACCACAGTAAGTTCCTCGAATTATCAAAAACGCGTACAGTTTAGCGGTTTTGACCCATTGTGGTAATACCACGTAACCATCCGAAAAACATGTAGTGTCGCTGTCCTCAGACAGTTCAATAAAGTCAAATCAAAACAGCGGTCAAAGATTATCCCAAAGCCTAGAAACAACAGCATGATACCAAATCTTACCAAATCTTGATTACTTCTTGATTACAGACGGATCTTCTCTACATAGTCTTACTGAAGAGAGGTCTGTGAGAAACTGTTCTACCCAGCTTTGATAAAGTCTTTATTTGGAGACGGTTGGAGGGCGCCGAGCTCACGGCTGTTTGCAGTCAAATGAAAACTGTAGTGAAGAAACAGCTCCACCATCTATACCAGAATAAAGTGTGATTTAATTTCGTACAGATTTGATTCGATCTTCTTTAAACAAACTCGATATGCTTTCTCTACACCTCACTAAGAAAAAGATATGGTGACCGTGGTGAGAGGATGGGTAAGATCTTTCGCTTGAAATGAAATCAAATTCCCGCTGCCGACTATTGGATTAGTTCTTTCCCATTGTTTAGTCAAACCGTCTGAGACCAGCATAAGCGTGTAGGCCCTTTCGTCAGCGTCAGCGATCGACGCCTTTGTCTCGTCCAAAATTCACCCTGACCTTTCCAACACGCATCAGGAGCATCTGTCATACAGTGGTGGCAGAGCGACGTGGAAGTGCTGGCACATCCTCTACCTGTAGAAACGCACACCTCTCCTTTCTGTTAGCGGAACTTCATTCTTTGTGTAACGATGACGAATGTGGAGGAAAGGTCGCTAGTGCAAGTGGAAGTTCACACATCCCAACTCTGGGTCAGTGACTTTCCAGGGAATAAGCAGCTAGGTGCCTCTTACTGTGTCTGAAAGTCATACGGCGTTTGAGGAAAAGAAAACTAAGGGGCCAGGATGTCTACTGCGGTAGGCCTTTAGACGTAGCAGTACGGTATGTCTACTGCAGTATGGAAAAATCAAGAGGCACAGAAAAGCCTAACTGAAAACATCTATACTTTAGTCCATGCTGTGTTTTAGTCTCTAATTTTCCTTCGCCTGTTATACAAGGATGAGGGAGTTTTGTTGCTTTCGTGTCTAATATAATTCCTTTCCTTTTCTCCTCTCTTTTCCTTTTGTCTTTCCTTTCCTTTCCTGTTCTTCTCTGGTTTTGTTGTTGTTGTTGATGTTGTTGTTGTGACGGTGAATGCGTTCATGAGTATCCTGAGCATCACTACACCCTGTACATGCGGGCCTTTGTCAGACCTGAATGATGTCTCATACACGTCTGTATTGTCTGGGCAAACAGATCCTAAAGCTGCGTTCATTCTGTGCATCCAGGGCTGATGTTCGCATACCGGCTGACCGTCCGAGCGCACATTGCAACCCCTTCCCTCGAAAAGTAAATAATCAGGAACAGGTGGGGGTTGATCAAGCCGGGGAGGGGAAGGGGGAGGGAGCTACACAATGTTTACGAGACGCCATTACGTCATGATGGATGACGTCATGATGGATGACGTCATGAACAACACGGCGTCTCTAGAAGTTGCGCGGCGGGCAAGTCTTGTGGATCGAAGTGGAAGCTCAAAAGAGTGCGATGAGTGAGTAATCAACAACAGCCCCACGTTGCTGGCACCCGAGATGATGTCACCTCTCGCCATTCAATATTTCGCTTGTCAGGGAACATGGGAAATCGCTGAGCACTTGCACATGCTTAAAAAGGAGCCCCACCCTCCCCCCACCACCACACACACACACACACACACACACACACATGCCAACAAAAGAACATCGCTTCTGCGATAGTCGCCCAAACGAAGCAAAATTATCGATCACACATCATAAACCTTCAGGGCGTTGTGATCGTTTACCCAACATGCTTTGTCCGCCCGACCAGCGTTTCCACAGCAACACCCGCACGCGACGCTCTGTGGGAGGTGTTGCGCAATTTGAAGATGGAAGCCTGTCGGCTTTTGCCGCCTCGCTCGCGACCAGTTAGATGCGTGCGCACATAATTTGATATTGATTGTTATAGATGATAGCACAGTAATTGAAACACACACACACACAAGATAGAAAAAACCCAAAGAACCCCAGTTACTGAGGGTGTGGTATGCTGACTATTTGCCTTTAACTCCAATAACCATGTTACTCAAAGAAAACAAGTCATTATTTGTGAGGAATGCACTATCCTGTAGTCATTGTTTTCCATGCAGTTTTTTTTTTGGGGGGGAGGGGGTTGGGTGGGTGGGCACAATGTTTGTTCGCGTACTTGTGGGGTTGCGCTCTGAAGGACTGGTAACTGTGTTGCTAGTAACACGCACGAAGGAGACAATTATAATTTCTCTCCACACATCTGAAAAAAGATCTCTGAAAATTTCAGTCACCCTTTCTAAAAAGACCTGACCTTCTATGAACAGCTTCCCATCAATTTTTCCACTCGGAAACAAAGATGTTACCAATCCGTGAATTGATAAACAGTCCCTAACCTACATTACCGGATCATTGTGTGTGTGGGGGGTGTGTGAGATATCTCGAAACGCAGGTCTGTATAATGCTGTAACTTTATGTTTGGTTCTGACTAATTTGTCCTTTCGCCTGTATGGCTCACCTGTTTACCACTGACGACGGCATTTGGGGCAGTACCCGACAAGGATGCCTGCACTAGATGTGGTTCGCTCAAAGTGGGGAGGGGGGAGAGAGAGAGAAGGAAAAGAACATCTTTGGTTCAATGGTACATAAACCAGTTTCGGCGGCTGACAGTGTCAGTAGATCCAGGATGATGTCGGATGATTACAGTGCTTGCCGTTTGTCTGCTGCAGCTCACGTTGCTATATGAACAAATTTCAACTAACCTATGCCCTAAGCTAAAAGCCCACTCCCTCCCCCCAGGGCTTATAGCTAAATAAACGTTCAAATGCTATCTTAGATCCAGTAAGCCCTCGAGCCATCCCCTAGTTCCAACTTCTGGCTCTTCATATTTGCTTGTTCCCTTTCCTCACCACCACCACCCTCCCCACCCCCAGAGAATACATCGACTGCCTCAGTGGTCTGGCGGTTAAGGCGTCCGGTTCCAAGGCGGGAGGTCCGTCGTTTGCGCCCCGGCAAAGTTATACCCAAGACTTCAAACTTGAACTGCCCGGCCAGACGCCTAGCACTATAGGGAACAATATATGACTAGTTGGCCTGGTGTCAGCATAAAAGCCTGTGTTGCGACATCAGTCCCATTGTGGCAGAACGTTAACTTGCCCAAGCAACAACGTCCTGATATTCACCTATAGTTTGCGGAGAGACGCTAAGCAACAAAAGAAACCAACCAATCAACTGGACAATATGTCCCATTGGGAATATCGCAATATGTTTTCAAGGAGAATGCTTCAGAAGGTGAACATTCTATACCTGACTAATTTAGTAATTTATGCTTGAAACGGGAAAATAGAAACATAACATTGACTATCTGTACGGTCTCCACGTATCGTCAACTCGTCAGCTGGTTTACTGCTGGTTTCCAAAACATCTCATTGGGCACACCTAGAAAAATTACGGGCTTATTGATTTTCCCAGGTATATTTGAGAATTGCAGGTCTCAGATTGTTATTCAAAGGACAGAATGTAATAAACAACGCTTCAGGTAGCAACAATAAAAAGTAATTTAAAATATAAAAGAAAATTCTTTTTACGTGTCTTGTCCCTTCCTTCTATCTTTACAAGTTTCTTTCTCTCTGTGTGTGTGAGTGCGTGCGTGCGTGCGTGTGTGTGTGAGAGAGAGAGATTTCACATTTCAGCTTTTTCGATATATTCAATATGTATGCGTGCGCGCGCTTGCGAGTGAGAAAGAGAGAGAAGGAGAGAGGAAGGGAGAAAGACGAACAAGACTTACACGTACCTTTGGAGACAACTACCACTGCGTTCATGGGAATGCAAAGACAGAACGACAGCGGCGGACAGGCCTGCAGATGATCTCATCGCTTTGAAAGATTGATATGGCAATCAACCTCCGTTCGTGATCGGTTATAATCGTAACATGATATATCGCGCAGCTCTGTATATATTGCTTCAGAATCCCATAGTGTGTTGACACGACCGTGTACACGTGATTGATCACCTGTCCGACAGGCACGTGACCTCGGTCACGGTAATGGCCACTGTACGTTACGGTCCCTCCCCGTCTGCTGGGAGTGAGTTCGCTATAGAGCCTCATATTCGGGGATGAGCGCTAACACTGATGTCACGTGTAATCATGAAGCGCAATTGTTTGAAGCCCCTCCCCATGTGTGGACCACAACGTCTGAACATTACGACAGAACTACTAAAAGAACAAAAAAATGATTTATTTTGTCTGTTTCGGTCAGGTCTTTCGCGCAGACACAGATGCTCGCAAAAATCTTGAACAGAAATTAGGTTCAGAGAGAAATACAATCGAAGTACAAAGAAATTTTTGTTGCAGACGTTCGTAATTATGGTTAAACTAGTTTTTATTTCAGTATGACTCGGTCATCAATCTTTGTGTCACGATTTTGTGAAAAATGCAGGGGCGGATCATGGTTCTCTTTGGGGCGTGGCGGGGTGGGAGTGGACCACGAAAACGATAAAAGTCACTATACACCTGAGCGGCAGTAAGGGCTGGTCGAATGTAACTTGTCCATTTCTAATTGCCACAAAGCCATGATATAACATCTATCTGTATCTCTCTCTCTCTCTCTCAGTCTCTCGACTCTCTCTCTCTCTCTCTGCTGGGGCTGTGCCTGGATTCGATCCGAAACATGCAGGCAACACTTTGAAGAAAGGACATCAAACAACTCAAAGGAAATCAAGAAGTAATCATGAACACTATTTCCAAATTCGCTGATGAATGTATAGAAACCCTGTAGGTCGCCTTTACATAAACCGTTCATAATACAAAGACTCAAGGCATTGCACATATTCAATAAATATTTTCCATATGAGTTCATCCCTCTATCTTGCGATTGTCTCATTTGGTTCATATCATCACACTTACTAGCGCAATCAAAGAGTAAAATTTCATCGTATGTCTCAGAAGAAGAACTAGAAGCTCGACCATTTAAGTCGCCGCACAGCAGGAGGACGCCAAACCACCTTGTATATGGCAAATGTGGACGCCATCCTATTTACCTGAACTCGTATATACGATGCCTTAGGTACTGGTTGGAGGACCATCGATTGCCCTATAAAGCTTCCAAAATCCTATTTATGTTAGACAGTAAAGGCAAAACTACCTGGGCAACCCATGTCAGAAAATGTCTCTGCGAGTACGGTTTTTAGTTTGGTTAAATCAAGGCCTCGGATGTATTAAAGCATTTCTGTCTTGTTTCAAACAAAGAATGATTGATATCCACTGGCAACGCTGGGATGAACACGTGCACGCAAGTGACAGGTTTTCATCGTACTGTATCTTTAAAACAAGAATTGAATCAGCAGCATCTCTGCACATGAATATGAATAGATATGTTATGAATGCATTGGTAAAATTTAGACTTGGTGTTTATGGAATTTTAGAGCACAGAAACAGATATGTGACCAGTGGCGCTATGAATGTTTGTCGCTTGTGTCATACAGATGTTGAAGACGAGGTGCATTTTGTTTTGTGTTGCCTGACTCTAGAACCTCCTTAGAAACGACCTTATTTATCCCTATTAAATTCCCCAGATTCCCATCAACGTTTAAGCTTGCTCTTTTGCTATCTGCTAGTAATGAAACTGTCGTTTGCAATTTAGCAGTTATTCTATACAAAGCTCATAAGCTTGTGCAACATATAAGCGCATAAAAATTGTGTTTGCCATGCGGATATATTGGTTTGTGTAAAGAATTCTATTCATTTAGTCGCTTTACTTATTCACGCTGTACAAACTTCCCGCCCCTGAAAGGTAATGTGCGTTTGTTTACCTTGAGTGTTTTTGTCAATAAATGACTATATTGTGTTTCGCTTCCTGTCCTGTATACTACAGTAAGTGTAGGTCTGTACATCATCGCTTGTATGTGTTGAAGTTGTGACGTGCAAGAGAATGTTACACAAGTACTCGTAGATCTCTTTGAGAGGGCCCATTCATAACAGGGGTGAAAGGTTTCTTTATGTGCGGACAAAGCTGTAGGTTGGGCATTTCCTTCAAGAAGCGTTGAAAGAAAAAGCGAATAGTCTTGGAAATCTATGGTGAGTGTTGCACAAAAGTTCTGCAGAGTGAAAGAAACCTAGAGGTTTCTGCAGACCTTTTGTGCAATAGTCACCATAGATTTCCAAGGCTTGTTCTGTGACCGTAATAAAAATCAACCAAGTGGACTATGGAATTTTCCATATATACTAGCACCGGTGGAAAAGTTCGCTTTGGGGCCTGCATGAGCTCGACTTTTCTTTTCAGTAGGCCTACACATTGAACAAATAGGAACCATGTGTATATTGTGTGCACCATATCCACGATATGCGCACAATATTCATTTAGCTCCCGTTCTTCGATGCACAAATGCCCTTGTTTGCGCATTGTTACCAAAAACTTTTTTTCCCTATCAAACAGCTTGTTTCCTTTGTTGCAAATGGAGCTCTAGATTTATGTCACCCAACCACCTAGCCAGCTGAAGGCGGAAGTATTGTATATTCACATCGTCCTAAAACTATTTTAAAATGTCAGTATCTGACATACGCTGCAGTCTGTTCTGCCAGAGACAGTGAATTCTGTCCACTGTCACATAAAGAGACGCGAGCTTGACTGCGTCACTCAGTGTCATTTAGATCTGTCACTTCCGTTGCGAATTCCGTCGTGCGTAATAGAGGGTTTTGCGCATATGCAAGTAAATATGTACTTACATGTACGGACGCACGCATGCATGCATATGGATGGTGCATATAGCGCATACCTACATACATATCTACTTACATATGCGTACGCGTACACCTGCGTACGTTAACAGGGACGTAGTGAGGCAGAGAGGCAAACTATATTGACAGTAGGCTCATCTTTTTGCGGGCTTGAGACCAGATCATTGAATGAGAAGCTTGATTTTTTTTAAAAATCAGTTTAATTTCTCGGTGGGCCATTAAACGCCTTCCTAGCCTCCGACACGAGCGTGAAATAACTTTTAAACAATCTTCATCACAAATTAATATAAGACGAAGCGGAAAATTTAATAAAGAAGGAATAAGTGGTTAATAAGCAGAATCAAAATTAGAATGCTGTTCGTGGCTAAGACTATGCACTGGGAGAATGCATGGGCAGAAATACAAGTAATTATCAATTATCCAAGACCAAGCGTTACTTCCGTTTGAACCTGGAAGTTCTCAAAAGAAGAAAACATTAAACCCAAAGCCGAAAGCACAGGACTTCGCAGTTTATTAGCGAACTGCACCTGAGCCGTTTAGTGAGAGAATCCACGTTCTGGAAGAATTATAAAAGGACGCGCGTACACGTTCGCAGCATGTGTTACAAGCATTTTCTGGGAGGAATCGCGACTGTGTAGCGTTTGCGTCCGTTACGAAGCATCGCCTACCGAAAGTACATGTGTCGTGACAGCTTCCCTTCGAGTCGTCTCCATCGGCTTGTCAGACGACTATTCAGACAAATATTCGTCCAGTAGATTATAGAATCCATGGTGTTAGCTTTCTGTGGACGAATTGCCTACAGCGATGGGTACGCCTATCATTATCAAGCCCCCACACACACATACCTATTCACGCACCCATACAACCACCACCCACACACACATGCTCGCGCACACATATGGATGCATACACGCACGCACACACACACGCATATAAAGTTCTCCTTTGCGTCTGCCTGTGTGTCCCATGCGCCTGCACACGCTGGTATTGTGTCATTGCGTTGTCGTCTGGCTGTTGCTTAATGTTCCCTGGCCCTTATTGGGCTTTCTCTTTTCATTCCATTTCGCAAGTGGTGAGTAATTGTGCTCTTGCCTCTCGTACGCCAGCGCGCGCGCACACACACACAGAAACGCCCCTATTTATGAACTGATTTCGAACACGGTCACAACAGCGGAGATTGGGAAACAGACACAATGAGAAGAAAGACTTCAATTTTGTAAGCACAAATTTATCTGCTGTTTGCGGCTGCGAGATATGGCTAAAAATGGCTCCGATGGCTTCCCACTACAACTATTATTTTCCGGTCATGTGCTGTCGAAGTCGCTTTCGCTTCCCAGCCTGACGGGTCCAAGGTCGTGCATGACGGGTGTTCACAGGCTGCTCACGTTTCTATCTGTTAGCGTTTGTGACCTCAGTGCGTTCGCCTGCCTCCTGATTTCCGCATTTAAACACGACATGTGTCCTATCCACTTGGAAATGAGCTTCTCACATTTAGCCTTGCAAACTGGTGTTTGGTTTGTAACAGGGAGAGAAGGGAGCAAGGAGACGGGGAACTTCAATGTACTATTTCAAGAACAGACTAAACAAACGCTGGTTTAAAAGGCTTATCAATAGCTCCGCTACCCAACCACGATTTACGAATAATTACTGACAAGCATAAGCCAGGGGTCAAAATACTTCCTCGTGGCGTGTGCGCCATCATACAGCCCAGACTGCAATTTTGTAAGACAAGTGCATGGGAAGTGGGGCGGGGTATATAGTGACGTAGAAAAGTCCTTCAGTCACGTGAAGCGTTGACGTCACTCGCCTATCTTACTCCTGTCACAAGATAGAGCCTTTGTTAAAGGCAGAGAATCTTCTCTTCCCCTTCAGGAAATTTTAATAAAAAACAATCCCACTGTCTAAAGTACTTGTGTGAATAATTCCTGCTTCAGATTTAGCGCGACCTGTCATATTTTTTCTCATGTGATTTCTCTGTTGTAACACGCTTCAACAACATCGTTGTGTGCAACGCCCAAGGTCTAAAAACCAGGCCCTTTACGCGATCAAAGACAGTAAGAGGGTGCGTGGGTGTGTCAATAAGGGATAAATGAAGACATATAGTCAACGTTCCAAGCCCGGATACTTACCCTATAGACAAGAGAAAATGGCGTTTATTCCGCATCCTTCAAAACTCTGCTGGCCGTGATCACACGCGATGCTTTCAATCCAGGTGTAAGTTCTGACTGGTTGCCGCAACAGGACAGTAACATGAAGCTGCCAAGACTGGCGAGGCTCACCTAAAAATGATTTCGAGCCGTCTGTAAGATGTGGCTGGGGGGACAATGGGTTCAAGGCAAGGAGGAAGCACTGCCTATCCAAGATCAACGGGGATTGTGGCATCGCACAGAAATTATGCCACAGTGTATACTGATGAAAGTGCGTGCCCCTAATTCCAATTCACGGGGCTTAAGTGGGAGTGAAAGAAAACGCTGCATGTAAAGCTGGACACTCGGGCACGCACTCAGTGAAGCAATCCACAAATCGCAATAATTAGGGGTTTTTAAAATACAAAATTGAATGTAGATCTTTCTTTTCCTTACATGACGCAAAATGACGTGACCAGTGAAAAACGAGAGTGCGAACTTTGCTCAGCGTCTGTCTTTGTGTCTGCAAGAACGTGTTCGTGTGCGCATGAGTCTATTTTACACACACACACACACACACATTTTCCCGATTGCACGGCATGCTATTGCTTTCCATAAAAGGCCAGCTGATCATGAGCTGTCTTACTCATACTCAACACACATATCTGTTTCGGTCACACACACACACATATCGGTCTCGGTCACACACACACACACACAAAGCCCATGCAAATTTTTATGAGCTTTTCTTTTTGGGGTTCCAGAACAGCTCTTTATGATATAATTGGTGTTTACAAACAAAATAATCTTACTGTATATAGTTCATCTCCAAAGAAGGCGCTCAGGAGGAAGCAGGTTAATTAACTTACTGTAAGGTGTCTGTGGTGTCAGTCGGTGCAGAAGCTTTTGACACTCTGGCACCAGCTGGGCTAAGTGAATCTCAAGTGCCGGCTCAGGCGTATATAAACATCGTGTTCGTCCTTTATTCACGTCTTGCACTTTTCGGATTTATGTTATCAGATAGATCTAATTTTTACCGACAATCTATGTGCTTGTGTGCCTGTGTTCGCACGCGTGTATTTGTCAGTTCTAGTCATCTGTCTTGTTTGCTGTTAGAAACCAAAGTTTGAAATCTACCACCACCACTCCATTACTTCGCTACCATGACCCCTCTCTCCTCCCTCCATCCCACCGCCAAGCCTTAGGATTTACAGTAGATCAGCCCACTTGCAGAGCACAAATTGTCTGCCCATGACGTCTATCGTTTAACGCCTCATCGAGCGGCCAGTTCCATAAATTTGAACAAGCGTACTGAGGTACACTTGGCGCCCCTGTAAGTACAAGGCTGGACAGCTCGGCAACATGTAGATCAAAAGACGAAATGCACGGTAGTGCTTGAACGTTTTGCATTTAAAGAAGCCAGTGGTCGTCCTCGATGATAAAGCTATGATTTTTTAAGACCTTCGCTGAGGTGTTAATTGGGTAAGCCACGCGACTCAGCGAGATCATGCAGCTGTTTGCACCCGCACCTCTGCGGCCCTCCAGTTGCAGGTTAAATTTGGCATGACGTACGGCCGCCTACCAGCTGACACTGTCGACACAATTCAACCCCCGCCAGTGTCAAAGGTCACCTAGCGGCCCGTGTGACTATGACGTCTGCAGTCGCACTAGATCTTTATTTCAGGACTCGTCCCACTAAGCAGAGGGGAGGAAGGGGGATGGGGAAGAGGAGCTCTGGACAAGGAAGGTGCTTAAGGGTCCGTCACACGATCACAAGTAGCAGATGGTAGCGATGGACGAACTCTGCAGTCTGCTTCTCCAGTGTTGCAGCTCTTTAAACTTTGCAGTAAGCTGGTTGCACATGGTTTTAGTCGAATGAAAACCATAATAAGGAACTAGTCCAGCGAATTCTTTATAATTTTATTAGAAACAGATCCTTTTTTTTAGCATATAAAAAGGGGGGGGGGTCCTATTACTAAGCTATGCACTGAAAGAACCTCTAGGCTGATAGCTGCAGTAAGATGGCCAGTTGAATGTTCGGGAAAAGGCTAAAAGGAGTCTGCACAACTTTAAAAACTCTAGGAAATAATCCTTAACAACTCCTGGATTCAAACCAGCAACCTTCCACATGCGAGTCCGCAGAGCTCACCAGGTCACTATTTACTGCAAACAGATTGCCACACTTTTCTTTTGACTTTGCAGAAATGCAGTTGGTTCATACAAACGTTAGCACAGCTGTACCGATCGGCAATCACGAAACGTTATGTCTGCCACAAGCCATTTCACTTAGTTCAACGTATAATAAGTCGTAAGAAAGCATGTCTAGCCATGGCCATTAGCAGATAATTTAATAACAAAATTGGATTTTTTTAAACAGACACATATTTTCGCTAAAATCTCCTGGATGAGAAGCTTAAATCTTTCATTGAAATTAATGCACACATTTGGATTGAGAGAAATTTTTCTGTGGTGACTCCATTAAAGTGGCAAAGCACGCACTTATATCTCCATCTAAATCCATCCATCTCTATTTTCGAATTCATCGATCTATCATCCATCCACTTAACTAGCTACCTACCGGCCTGCCTCCCTGCCTGGCTCCCTGCCTGGCTCCCTGCCTGCCTCTCTCTCTCTCCCTCTCTGTGTCTCCATGCCTCCCAACCTAATTGTCTGCAATCTGAGCCAGAACGGCAACTAAAGACTTTTTTTAAAAAGAGGTGATATGTTATGTCAAGTGGTACACAATTATAGATAAGCTGTTTATGACGGCATGACTCCTTCATCCGATAAACTTTCATGTTGTTCGCCCACGTTACAATGACATAATAAGGCTAATCACACTGATCTGCATCATAGTGTCGTGTACTGCCTGCTGTCATGTGTATGCTGTGCATGTCTGTCCCGTAAGCCTCTACCCTTGGAAAGTGAGGATCGTCTTATAACTGCTAGATAAGCCAATCAACTGTGACTGATAGAATGAAAGGCTGGGGGACATCTGACAGCAGAACGGAGGAAAATCACATTGCTCTTTCCTTTCCGCGTGAATGCCTGACGTGAAAAACGTTTAAAGCCACACTCGACTGACTGGTCCGTATGGCATGGATATCTGGTGCAGTCTGACATAGATTCGATTGAGTTCAAACAGTGGCGCGCGCGCATGCACGCACACGCACACACACACACACTCACTCTCACACATATATACACACACAAACACACACACACAAACATACACACGCAAACATACACACATACTCACACACACATACGTATGCACGCACGCACAAATAATCCAGTTTAAAGATATTTCTGTCAGAAACTTTTCAACGATGTTCTAGCCACTAGGGTCTTTGTAGGTATGATACATTTTTGACAATGTGTGATCGATTTTTGGTTGATGTAGTTCTCTAGCACCGTGTTCTTGCAATCTAACTGAAACGATTTCACCCAGCGTATAACTCATAAAACCGACCCCTCACGATAAGTTCTGTTGTGGTCCGACCTCATTTCCGGTACACGCACCTTGACGGGCTGGCGTTAGGCGGTTCTGAGTGCTTCCTGCAGAAGAAATCCTCAAATTATTTTTTCCCCTGAATCTGACCGTGAGATACCCGCTACTGCTGACGTGACGTTAAACTACAAAACAACAAACCGTTGTCTCAAAGTGTGTCCCTTTATTCTTGTCTTAGAAATTGAATAAGGGACAGGCATTTCGATCGATAACAAATCATTCACCCATCGATTACAAACTGCAGATCAAAGCAAGGAACCGTGGGTCACGGGAACCCTTCCAAACTCTGTATGTTGTATAGTCTGGTTTTGTCGCCACTGGCAATGTGTCCTATTGATGGATGCCAACGGGGGAACAAGTCTGTGAAAAGCCTCCTTTACGATATCTTTCAAAGACTGCCATATTTCACCGTATGTGCTCAACTGGATGTAAATCAGTCTGTGTCAAAATGAGCGCGACAAAAAGGCAGTCAGCAGTCCAACCGGTAACCTGGAGGATAAGCCGAGGGTACACAGCAGAGCTGTTGAAAGGTGGCAACTGTCTCAGACCATATGGTTTCATTACGTGCGGATCTGACAGTAAGGGTGGATTATGTTGAAGTTGTGTCCTACCTCCCCCCACCCTACCCTGCCCATGTGGTGGAAAGCGTGTTCACAGACCCTTGACGTGAACAGCTTATGTTGTGACTTTCAACCTTAGTGAAGTTTCATGTAAGCCTTGTCTTGATGCAGTCAGACTGAAAGTGAGCACTGTTTTGTCAAGCTCTGACAACTTAAGGCCAACGTTATCACGTCTGGCTTCAATCAAGATTGCTGTCGCTTGCGACAATCGCCTTCGTCGCGTCATCCTGTGATGCCCGACGTGAATCAGACAACGTACGAAGTCATGTGACCCAGCTTCCTGCGCAGTTTCCCGTCGCTCCAATTCGAACGACACTGAAGCCGATGTACGTCGATATATTCAAACACCGACACGAGGAGCCGTCTGTTCCTTTAAAAAGCAAACACGAGTTTTCCCACGTGGGTAACCTTTTTTCAATTGAAAGGTTACAGGGGAAACCAATAATAACATACGAACGATGCTTTCCAGTTTCTACAAGAGTAAAATGCCAAATGTAAGCAAGATACAACTTAAACACGTGTAAAGCAGAAAAAAACAAGCACAATTACCCACCAAAGTTAACTGAGAAAAACTTTCTGGAAAATGGAGATTTTGGTGATGAAATTATGGAACTTTAGTCCTGAACCGACCTAAATAATTTTCACGTAGGCCTCGCTAAACATTCTGAGCAATCCCATACATAATTCAGGCGACGAGGAAAAGTATAAAGATCCCTTCTCTTTGAGAGCAAGAGACAGAGGGGGGAGGGAGAGAAAGAAAGAAAATAAACAGGAATGAAGGAAGAATTGCCTTCGTCCATGATTTCTTTCGGTTAAAGTTTCCATTTAAGGAAAATTCAACTTCCGACATTAATCGGCCAGGAAGCAGTCATAGACAGCTTAGCTGTGGTTCTGACGACAGACGATTTCTTGAGTAGCCAAGATTGTCTATATGAAGTATTAAATAAAGTACTCCCGCAGCTTAAGCGCTGTGGACACTGTCTGTCAACCCTTCAGTTTTACTATTTATTAAAGTAAAAGACACGTAAGACGTTAGTCTCCTGGTAAGACAATGGCCTTGTGGTATGTCAGAAAAAAACTCGTGCGTCGATGAAACGTGTTCTGTGAGCTTTGTTGAAAGACATTAGACCATCAATACTTGTTTACTCATGGAAACGAAAATGAATGCAGAAAAAGCACAAAAGCAACTTGAAAGTAAATATGACAGCCATTATATTTATGCTGATGTAGAAGATATCTTTGAATGCCTTGAATGGGGTTCGCCACGCTGTGGGTGAATTGCTCGAGAGCTAGTACACAAAAAGAGATCGTACGTTCTGGCAGAATTAAAAAAAAACGAAAAACAGCCAGACAGACTCGTACACATGCGGAACATATCATACGAGCGTTTTCTGGTGCGAACACTATTGTGTGGCGTCTGAGTACTTGTCAAGGCGTGGCCTACAGGAAATACGTGGATCGTGACAGCTCCGTTTAGAGTCGTCTCCCCGATTCCACTTATGACTGTAGCAGACTGTATGGTCTGCAGGATCCTTTCGGGGACATAGAGGGAACAGATATTGCCGTTTGTCTGACCAACAGGTCAAATAAACAGCCTACTTTAGTTGTATGTGTGGACGTGAGTGTGCATAACTGTGCTTGGGCCTATGCTTGTATGAATGGTTCTTTCCGTCAGTGTGTGTGAGAGAGAGAGAGAGAGAGGGGAGAGCGTTCGTGTGTGCGTGTAGCAGGGTTAAGTCTCTGTGATAGATGTATTCAGTAATGTGCAGGGTTGGATTGCATGAACGCTCGTATCTGAACGTCTGGTCAAAAGAACGGTCTTAAAGACAGGACCTATGCAGTTCAGCCCTGTATTGTAAGTCGCAGCTCCTTTACACACTGCATTCCTTTGATGGATTTTCCTCTAATTATCCGGAAAATAGAAACTCCTGTTCTTCAGGTCTCCAAAAATACTTGACACTGTAGCCACAACAGAACACAGAGGTGGGCGAGAGAATTGACTGCGTGACTGACATATAGAAAGCCCGTCATGGGGTCTCGATCGAAGAACTCTAGCTGTGCTCTTTTGCTGTGGAAACAATTCTACCCACAGACTAGAGCTGGAAGAATACAGCCAAGACGTTTCAGTCTGCCTCGATCAACCGGAAGTGAGCAACCATGTGTAGTCTGTGCAGTATGCAAAGCTCAAAGTGTTCCTAGCATACAGTGGGGGCTGCTGGTTCGAATCCTGGAGTGTGAAGGATTCTATGTCGGGCACAAAAACCGTATCTTGTCTTCCAGTTCAACTACGTTGTTTGCTGGTTAACACCGTGACAGATCTACTAGAATGCACAGCGACTGACTGACTGACTGACTGACTGACTGACTGACTGACTGACTGACTGACTGACTGACTGACTGACTGACTGACTGACTGACTGATTGACGGGCAGGCGGACGGACGGACGGACGGACGGATGGATGGATGGATGGATGGATGGATGGATGGATGGATGGATGAGCTGTACTTAATTACAAAGTACTCCATTTCCGAGAGAAAAACTCCCGATTCTTTTGGCAGCGTGAACCTACAGATGTTAATATTGTCCCGTGTACAAGGAAAAATCGGACAACCATGACAGCAATGCTGTGCGCGCATTTGTCTAGCCCGCCAAGGACTGGCAAGAAAGCACCAATGGAGGCGCTGGGAGCAAATTTTAATTAAACTGAGCTCGTGCATGTTCTTCGTCACGTCAAGGCTTTCATTTCTTTCCACAGCTGAGAAGGTAAACGTTTGAAAGGTGGAATCTGGCACCAGCGAAGCAGCGTTATTCACGCAGAATTTGCAAATTATTTTCTTGTGAGAAATAAACCCAGTCAGTTGGAAAAAATTGCTCGCTGGTAAGCCTTTAAGAGCTAAACGGCTCCCAGACTGCCGGCTGCAAGCAATTGCCGCTCATGCATAAGAAGAGAAGTAGCCGTGAAAATTGGATTTTACACAACAAGCCTGAGCACCTTTCGCCAAGGGATCAAAAGCAGAACGCTTAGACCTCCTAGCGCATGTTTGTTTAGAAACATTCTATTAATACCTCGAGCCTTCGACTGCTGTAACCAGAGCTACGGCATATTATAGTGGTAGAGATCACGCAGTTACACGTAGAACCCAATGAGATTTTTGTACGCCGGTTTACCGATGTTTCAAACAATGCCCAGTCCCATCCTTTGGTTCTTCGGACTCTACTGAAGATCACACGTTTAGTCTCAAAATTGTGAAGAGGCGATATTCTGGAATGACACTTACGGGTTGGGAGGTTGGGGTGGGGGTGGAGGTAAACTGTGTTGAATAGCCTTTCTGCGAAAATATCGCCTCCGACACGAGGATATTCAAAATAAAATATAACCACTTGGAATAAATGCAGAAAAGGATCACGGGCTGTATGAGCGGTCGTATCTCGGATCCCCTCTTTTCGTAAAGATGCATGGCGAACGGGGTTATGAATGCTGTTATGACCGCAATGGCACAAAACAAACGATTATGCAACCGAAACCAGGAAATATAACGCTGTGAAACTCTTGTAGAGCTCTGCGATACATGTATATTCATACATCCTGTCACTCTGTATCACACAAGTATACCAATAAAAATTAGTATGAGCACAAAGAGGAGAATGAGATGAACAGAAAAATCAGAGGAGAGGGAGACGATAAGGAGAGAGTCAGGCAAACAAAAAAAGAAATTAAGGAGGGGATCGGAATTTTAAAAAACGTATGAACAAACGTGGAGGATGAGTATCCACTGTGACTCATTTCTGTACTCTGTAGATAACCCCACCAAGCCAATAAAATGCTTGCACAAAACACCATCCCACATCCAGTCTGATGAGCTTTAAAATAACCTGAATGTCCGGAAACCCTGTTATTGCATTATCCGATCCACAGAGAAATAAAGGCGGGATTTTAACCAAAATTACGCTTGAATCGATCTCAGTACGAGAAGATGAAAGAGAGCGACTGCTGAAAATGCCCATCCAGACGCGTAATAAGTGTTCACTGCGCCAGAGAGACAGAGAACGTGCATGCCGGTGTAATGGTATCGACATTGCAATGGGTGCCAGCTGGATATGTGGGGCCTGTTTCGCTGAAAGTGTGAGATGAACAAAAATAAATGTACCGGAACGAGACAGGGTTTAAAGCAAATCAGCCACGAATTTCTTCAAAACGTATTCTGACACTGTACGCCGACTCCCTTTTGACAATTCCCGCGACTGTCGGCTGTCATCTTTCTTGCCTACTACTGGCCAACAAAATCTAAATACTGGGCAATAATTTGCATTCCTGAGTATAATAAACTCGTGCGTTACCTTTGATTGGATTGAGAAAGATGTCTACATTCTAAATTATAGTCTTCATACTGGACAATCAAAGCTGTGGTAGACATTTCGCGCTCTCCCTCCACCTACCCCAAAAGGGATAATAAATCAGCAGCAGCATCGGCAGTCTGATTGTGAATCTGTCAGTAAATTGTCCACTCTTCCCTAGGTTCCAGACAGAGTAAAGAGCAGAGAACTCTAGATTCCTTGACCTGTACACAACCAGACCAGTACAAAGTATAGAGATAAGTAAAAGAAAAAATGCACGACTAGTCCCACGGATTTTTCTTCTGTCAGAAGCGGAGCGCCTGGTGGTTTACGAACTCGTCTGAGATGTGCCTCTACAGGGATTTCGATTCGATTGAGAAAATCGAAATTTATCCTTTCGGTTGGCCAGACAAAATGGCTGACCAGCTGAGTATCATGGGGAGCTCACTCTAAGCCATCGACTAGCATCAGGCAGGCGCACACGACCGGCTTGCGACCATTTTGTCTGGGGCATTGATATATGCACGTGTCTTTGTTTTGCTTTGTTGGATGTCTCGACTGATCAGAAGTGTTTCTGTTTGCCGGCGGGTGCATGTACTTGCAGCGTGTGTAGACCTGCAGCGTGTGTCACATATGCTTCCAAGAAAACGCGCAGGTTCACTCACCTGCATAGTGTTTAGCAATCCACCAATATTCTTCGGGTATCTTAGTGAGGAGAGAGGGAGAAAGATAGCTGTGGGGTCTAGAAAAGGCAGTGCTCCTCTTTTCTGATGAACATTTTTTCAATCCAAGATCTAGATGAGTGTGGGAGTCGAAGGGTTGTTCAGGATGTTCCCAACCAGCTAACAGGGAGACAGCACTCTATACAACACCATTCCGGAACATCCATTCGATTTTAGAATCCTTCCACGAAAATCGCCCTGTACGCTCCCCTCCCCCTTAAAGCGCGATTGAGTGCTAAATCCCCCCACAGTAGAAGCACTTTCCCGACAAATCCACATCAACATCAGCATCTTAGAGGTACAATTACGTTAGCGCTGTTTAACAAATCTGTGTCAGGAATGCATAGTCAGACATATGATGCTGTGTGTTTGGTCTGGGCTAGCGCTGAACACTAATTCCTGTACATGGGTTTCCTGTTATTCCGAAAACAACTCCGTTTCCTTCCAGACTTGGTTCCAGTCGCCGTTAACAAGCGCGAAGTGTGAAACACCAGGAGCCGAGCGACAGCAGCGTGTCTCGACTTGGTCGTCAGTTTCAGAGCCGATGACTGACGGTCGTCTGAGCGTGTACACCATGGCAACCGTGCTGATAGCTATAGGAGACAATCTGCATCATGCTCAGCACAGCGCGACTACATGTACGTTATGCTGCGCTCGCATGGCTTGACAATGTCGAACGGAAACAGAGGTGAGACGTGTTAGCCGTTGGCGTGGCCGTGACCTGTAGCAGTGGCGTGACCTTGACCTGTAGGTCCATGCCGATTCACAACTTCTATGCCAGCATTAACTTCAACTACAATGCCCAAAACGTCATCTCTTAGAAAAGGTATAATTTTGATATGTGTCTTAATCACCAAATATCTCGAACGGGTTTTTTTCTGTCTCTGAAAACGCTGTTTCCGCGAACTTGGAATAAGCTAATTCGCTCATGGGGCGGCAGAATAACTTATTGCCGAATAAAGAGGGGAAAATAGGCTTCAGTTTTCGGGCATAGGAAAATCAAGGAGCTTATTCTGGAATATCCTCCATGACAGGAATAAGTTAGCTATTCGGTTGTTTTACGTAATGGGCCTGAAGTGCGTCTCTTCTGGGATTCTGCGATGGAGGCAGTTCTTGACTTCCAATTTCATCCGCTGAGTTTAATGGTGTAAAACTGCAATAAGTCCAGGCATCAGATAGTCGGTCTTTTCAGCATTGAAGGTGGAGGCGGGGGGTGGGGTGTGTGGATGCACGTGCGCACGGGCGGATGTGTACTGGTGTGTGTGTGTGTGTGAGAGAGAGAGAGAGAGAGAGTGTGTGTGTGTGCTTTCGTATTGATATTTGTCCTACACCTAATGCTGGCTAAAATAAATAATTCGCAGTCTATAATCAAAACAAAAAATTTGCGTCCCTTTGCGCCTTCATGAGGCAAACGTCGATCTTTCGCTTCTAGCAGATCACACTGCCAGTAATAATGCTTTAACACAGTCTAATGTTGACAAACGGGAAAGAAATGATACAAGCATTCTGTAACAACTTTTTTTAAACATCTGGATCAAGTCTTCTGTGAAGACTGTTTTGAGCTAAAACCTGGCTTAAGAACAGATTTGCTGAATTCTCAGGATCAAACTGAACGAAATATTGGCTTCGCCATACGCCTGGATTGGTTGTTTACGAATACCTCCATTCGATGCAATCGCACCGCGCGGGGACGTCAGCAGGAAGCGAGTTGGTCTAGCCATTCGGCAAGAGACAGAAAATGAAGAAGACAAGGAAAACCTGGAGAAACACGTACCTCGTCCTGACAAGGTAAGCTTTGTGAATTCATGGCTTGTCAGGTAACGAGTGTGGGTGGCGTTGCTGGAAGAGGTGTGTATGAAGAAGGAGTGAAGACTTTACGTGACAGCAGACTGTTAAAAGCTAGATGGTCTACAGACGGGCAGGGCTTGTAAGTAAGACGATAGATCGCTGAGCATTTAAAGGAACGAACAAGTGTAAAAATGCGAATGCACCTTTGATTCTTGTAAGATGCTCAAAAACTGCTCACACCCCATGCACGGGCCTACACAAGTATTAAGCATAACCACACATAGTCATCAATCAAGAGCATTATCATATGCCTAGCTATATTCTATGACATTGGCTTTGCCTAAATTATCGCAGCTTATTTGCTCGCGGCCATTGCAAAGCATATTATCACCTGCTGAGCACTTTTCATATTGTCATTAATCTTCTTCGGCATCTATAGCACTTTTATGGGTTGGAAAGCGCGGCCAGGAGAGGGAATTTAGCGATCGAAAAAAAAAACTGGTTTTGCCGCTGCCTATAACTCCAGTGAGGGAGAGCTCACGATTTCAGAGATGTGCAGCCACGCTTGTCGGACTTTCCCTGTGTGGAACCAGCCTGATGGATGATGGATGATCGCAGCATTAATATGAGCCTTTTGGATCGTGTGTGTGTGTGTGTGTGCATGTGGGCGTACGTGTGGCTACGTACCTGTGCGAATGTGCGTGCGTGTATGCAAGTGTTCTTGTGTGTTGGAGAAACGGATAAGTTGGGAAAAACACACAGACACAAAATTATGAAAGCAAGAGATAAGATAACGGATGACCAGGTGTAGACACATTAACAGAAGACAACGAAAGGCCCAAGCGCCCATTCACACACACACACACAGATGGATAGGTAGAGAGCAGTGTATTTCTTCAAGACAATGGCTAGAAAAGTTGTGTGAAATACATAGTTTAAATATGACAGACGTAATTCTACGTATATCAATGCACTTTTACGAATCCCGGTAGTAGAGGATAGAAAAGTCTTGTGCTGTAACGCATTCCTACGTACGGAGCTTAAAATACCTGCAACCACTCTTAGCAATGTCAACTTGACAACGGCATGCAAGCGACAGGGCTACAGACGCGCCACAAGAGGCTTTTGCACTGACGTATCTGTCCCACTCCCCCCCCCTCTTGACCTACCTAGCCCGCCACCGTGATATTGACAGTAAAGGATGTATCTTAGGAATTTGTACACTCCGTTCGCAACGGCGCCAGCGAGGATGCAGTATATACAGAAGACTGATGACGCAGATCCCAGTCACTTGTATAAAGGCTGAGTGGCCATAAAACCTTCCGCGTGCCCACTAGTTTCAGTAGCAATGCACGGTCCTTCATGCGACAAGAGTCCCTAAAACAAAAAGCTTTTGAAGATTAAGACACAGTCAGGCTTTTTAGGTGTCTGTGACGAATGGAGTCTAAATCTCTTTTTCGCACATTTTTCAAACTTACCCACCCACCCCCAATCCAAACCCCACCAGCAGATTCGAGTGCTCTAGCTACCATAAACTTTGTACTATTAGGTAGACAAGTAGAATATGTGTGCCGTTCTTGGCTCAATACAACATCTGCGTTGAGGCAAAGAAAGATTTTCCTCTGTTGTTTTGTTTTAGAATTCCAGCTTCGTCAGATGTTGTGCAGTCAACTAATCGTCTAGTGTACGACGAAGTCCATAAATAGACGCGGTCCTCTAAAGAGTGCGACATCAGCAAAGCTGTAGGTTTTTTTCAAACAAGGCAACTGAAGAGACTGTCGTGTCATGCTGACATTACAAGCTTCGGAAAATGAATGAAAATTTTCAAATAAAACTGTTTCAAATCTGGTGGATAAAGACCGCTGTCCGGTCCAGGCGGAATACACCCGTTGCCGAAACTCGGACAACTCCTGGATTGATCTCGCGCAAAGGAAGTAAAAAATATCTGAGACGCAGGAGCTCTTAGGTCTTTCCTCAAAGCCGTCAGAGCTCTCTACATCCTGGAAAACAGTTTTATACTCCTGCACCTGGGATAAAGTGCATCAAACCAAATAGAAGCCGCACGGTTTCTTTAAAAAAAACTGCATAACCAGACAGCATCTTCAGACGAATATCGGGAAGAAATTAATGAATAACCAGTGTCATCAGCTTTCTAAGACAGAAAGCCCTCCAGACTGACTTATCTCCCTTGTCTAATTACGTTTTCCAGGTTCACATGGACTATATCGATTTCAATCAATCAATCTGAAGATTTATAACGCGCGAGAACACATTAATATGCAGACTTCGTGCGGAAGAAACAAAAAAGTGTGTATATGAATACAAAAAGGACACAAAAGACTTTTACTGGACATCACAAACGAACGGATGGGCACAACGTTAACCAAACAGGTCAGGAGACAGGACACACATCAAACGTCCGTTCTGAGATAGAAGAGATGTAAAAGGCAGTATCATAATAACATGATTAAAGTAAATTTAGAGATGATGCAGACAGGCAATCGCAACATCAGTCGAAGTGCTTGCAGAAGAGATGTGTTTTTAAGGCTCGTTTGAAAAACTTGCGGTGATGGGGAGTGCCGAATGTAGGGAAGTGAATTCCACTGGGTGGATGCCGAGATGGTGAACATGCGCTGTCCGCAGGTTTTTGTTCTAATGCGAGGTATTGAAAGAATGTGATTATCAGAGGAGAAGCGGAGCTGTCTTGCTGGAGTGTAAATCGTAAGCAGTTCGATTCAGAGAGGTATATGGTACACGCACTCGTGAAAACATTGAATTGAACTGAACTTTATTACGAGGCCTCGACCTACACGTATGGGGTCAGTCTTGTGACGTACAAATAAATACAATAATAACACACTTTTGCAAAACACCATAACATCAAAGTACAGTGGAGTGACACATAGTACACAAATATAGGTATTGATCTAATAACTTTGTAATGTTCATTTTGTAGCATTAATTCTAGTGATGGGTCATAGACCTTTCTGAAATATTTCCAAATGAACTTTTCTCGTAGATCTTTGTATGCTGGACAATGTAACAAAAAGTGCAGTTCGTCCTCGATTTCTGTACAGAATGGGCATGCCATATCTATGGTTTACATTTAAATCGCCGATCCCTAAGCAAAACTTGACAAAAGCGTCTCTAACTTTAGGAACACTTATCGCTGATAGATAGTGCTCGGGCTGTAGTAAGGACTTGAACGGGCGATAGGTTTTTAATCTGTCGTTATCGGACAGTTTACGCGCCCAGTCCTGTTTGAAGCAGTCGATCATGCGTTGCTTAAGTGCACGTAAAAATGTTGTTTTATGCCCCCACCCCTACATTTAGCCAAACCCCTGAAAAACCCAAACTGTCGAGGCACTGTTTAATGCCTCACGCCCAGTTGTTAGTATCAGGCTGGTTCAGTACAGTTTCTCCCAATTTATTTAACGCCATGATGTGTACCTGCTCTGGGAGCTTAGTCTGCAGTTTCAGTCAGTATTTGACTGCATTTATAGTGCTGTCAGTATACACCGGGTACCGCCCTAACTACAGATACACCACGGAGTTGGCACCCGTGAAACAATAAAAAAGAATAGACAACTTGTAATCAATGTGAGACTGTATGGGGACCCAATGCAGAGTACGGAGAAGAGGTGTTGCATGTTCCATTTTATCAGCTTTCAGGACAAGGCGTAAGGCAGAGTTTTCAAGTTTCTGTAGTTTCTGTATTAGGTAAAGATTTCCACCACTTCCAGTTCCGTATAGAGTGTTCTGTGTGCATAGACTTCCCATAGAGCAAGGCCATTCATCCACTAAAATTTATGACATTTCTTCCATATAACGAGAATTTTGTTTGCTTACTGAAATTTATGGGCAGCTATTGTGTACAAAGAGGCTTTAAAGCGCTTTCACGCAGAAATTTATGGATACTTTGGGCATAGAGAAACGGTACTGACAGTTCACTCTTAAAAATGTAAGGATACGTTTGTCTTTGTGCATAGAGGGACTTAAGTCGGTTCAAGTGCAAATATTAATGGGCGTGTTCTGGGTGCCGAGATATCGAACCCCATTCATCTATAGAAATTTATGGGGATTTCTTGGACACTAAAAGGCTATACTAAAGCTAACTCTGGCGGGGCTGGCTTGAATTAGTGTTTGTGTCCACTACCCACACGCACAAGTTGCCGTGATACAACACAGACGAATAAACCTTTTGACCATCCTTATGAGCGGAAGGGCAGATGGGAAGACTCTTGCAATCCAGTCCTAAACAGCATAATTCATGTTTGATAAGTCGCCCTAAATGTGAAAAACTCCATAGTGAAGAACCACAGCGAACTGGAACACGTGTTAGGCATTACAATAATAAAACAACGGAATGTTTGACTACATTTTATTCACAGCAGATATTTCTTTCATTGGATATCTTTTGGGCATTAAAAATGCAGGTTATAGGAACCCTTCAACAATTTTTAGATTCGGACTTACCAGTCTGAACTGCCATTCAAAGAGTTTCTGTTTACGACGAGCTATACAATGTCCAAATATTTATACAGATGAAAACGAATTACAATATTTGTTTTGTTTGTTTATTTGTCCAAGATTTGAAGACTTGCGCAAACAGTACATTCCTAAAAAGATTTTTTAAATACCTGTCCTTGTCCTAATTTTCTATTATTATGTCCGCCCGCAGTTCCAGAAGAACGTCAAAAAGTTTAGTTGAAGTGCGTGAACCTGTAATAAACAATGAGATTCCTGGCGAACTAGAAAACATATGCCTGATATGTTTATCTCTCTACATTTTTTAAACAAAGCTTTGGTTTATAAAAAAAAATAAATGACAGTGGGGAAATGGAGGAGACAGACAGACAGACAGACGAACGCTCACTCGCTCACTCAGATATGATGGCGTTTTAAGGCACTCACTCAGCCACCTATCTATCTGTCTACTTCTCTGACAAGTCCAGGGGTTCAATTATTTCACACTCTCAGAAGAACGAAGCAATACCTGTGCAGACTAAACGATAACAACTATAAAAATTCCTTGACAGTCAACAAACAAGGTAAAGAACACTTCGTAACACAAATTTAAAACGCAGGTTTTGGCAAAGACAAGGCAATGTTTATTCTTCGCACAAACCTACTTTCAGTTGCCAGAAGGGATGCCATCTTCGCCCAAGAAAAGAGTTAATCCCCTTGACGAGCGCGTGCGATCTCTGGCGACCAGCAGAGGTTGGTGAGGACCAGAACGCCTTCGATTTTCACCTCCCTCATGCTTAAGCTACCTCCCCCTAAAGTCCCGCTTTCCCCCACCCCCGTGTGACCTCTTCCGCCTCCGCGCTTTGGGTGCAGTGCAGCGTGAACAGATGATGAGGAGCGCGAGTGTTTTGCAGTGGGGTGGGGAGGGGAGGGGATGGGTAGAAGAAAGGCGGTAGGATTAAAGTTTACGGGATGAGATCAGCTCAGGGACACGGTCCCACCGTGCGTACCTCTGACGCAATAGTCACCCTTGACTACAGTGTTTACTGCATACTGTGTAGAACCAAGGAAACGGTGACACAAGGCTGGTTTGGGTGGGGGTGGGTACAAAACCGGAGGGAAAAGGGGGAGAAAGAGGTAAAAAGAGAAGGGGGAGGTGGTCGATTGTAAGGGTTTGTTGAGTGTTGCTTGAGACTAGTGTGAAGCATGAATAAAATACGACTCGCGTCGACTTGCATCAACACCCTCGCAACCACCGCCACTCGCTCTCCTTTGACTCTCCGTACTTCGTCTTTTTCTTCCTGCTCCTGTCTTTAAGAATGGAAACTGGCTTTGCTGGAAGCAAAGGCTTCGACAACAAAATCCACTTCACCTCTTGACCCAAGATTTGTTTTTGTTATGGTTTGTTTTTAGCAACCATATTTTACTGCTTACTTCATTTCCTCAGGTGTAACAGAGGAACGCCTTTAACGCAAACAGTGTTAAAAATCCAGCGTCACTTCCTTTCCGGACCTTGTGGAGGAAGCAATACTTCCACGAGACCACGACTTATTTTACTTCCAGAACTCTTGTTACCCTGTCTATAACTGCCCCTACCATTCCAGCCAGTCACTCTGCCCCTTTTCCACAGAAGCTCGAAAATGCCGTGTGAGTAATTAAACGATGATTTCAGAGCCTTGTTGAACAAGACTAGCCTTGTTGATAGTGACAATATAGACAATGGGGCTTAAAGACGTGAATATAGTGGAGGGAGGGGAGGTTTTCTCAAAGGTTTTCACTTACATTGATAAATAGCTACGACACCTACAGGTAATTATGGAAACACACAGGGCTTCTTTTTTAGAAAAATGAGTATAGAGAGCTTGTTGCCAGGAATCATAAGTCGGGACCAGCCATATAACAGAATGTTTATCCCACTCCTAAAAATACTTTTCAGGTTCGCTGCTTATAATTTCATGTAAACAGAAAAGACTTTTGTTGTTGCTGGTGCTGTTGCTGACATCTTGAAGTCCGCGTAGGAAGGCGGTGGCTGAGTCACTTAGTGTCCTGATAATAACGAAGACGATGAAGAAGAGCAGGAGGACGAAGAGGAAAGTGGAAAGACGATATGAGGGTGAGGAGGTGGACAGCGGAAGGTCAGAGACAATTTGGAACCATCCAGTCTACATTTCGGTAAAAATCGACACACTCATCATAGTCGGTTGTCATCATCATAATAATCATAACCATCTGTCGCACTGACATGTTCTGTTTATGGCCTTGATTAGCAATAGTGAATATTCAAGTACAGATATGGCTGTTGACAATACTTGTTCCTTTTTGTGTTTGATGACTGTTGACAATACTTGTTCCTTTTTGTGTTTCAATCTCTTGACAATACTAGTTGCTTTTTGTGTTTTGATAGCTGTTGACAATACTAGTTGCTTTTTGTGTTTTGATAACTGTTGACAATACTAGTTCCTTTTTGTATTTTAACTGAATGTTCCCTCAGAGGACTCAGCTGTTTTGCCGCAGACGAGACAGAATTATCCTACGTCACGGATGAAAACTTGCAGGTAGCTGCAAGAACGCCAGGATAAGGCTGACCGCAGACAGTCGTTATAAAGCGAAACGCCCGGTGTCTTGTGTATGAACTGATGTTATCGCCGTTGGCAGGGGCTATGCACAGAGAAGTCATTTGAGATGGACATCGGCATCCTCCTGAGATAGGGTTCATTATGAGGATACACAACCCCACTCTAAAGGGAGCTACAGATCGACTCGTTCAGAAATGAACGGCAGCCTCGTTCTGCAATGAGCAGCCTCGTTCTGAGACAATCTTTTTCTTGGATGACAGCCTCGATGCCTTCGTTATGATTCGTTCCAAGTACGTTATTGTGAAATTCTTTAGTTAATAGGCTACGTTAGCACGTGACGGGAAGAAAAAGTGCAAGCTTGGCGCTGGCCTTAAGACGAGGGGCTTAATTCTAGAGCGTGACTGAGAAGCTAGAGAGAATCACCAGCGCCCATCAGAGGGCGGGTGGTAAGTTATCTCCCTACCACTCGGATTTCTCTTACCCTTCCCCTCCCAATCCCCTTCCACCACAGACGGGTTGTGATGACGATTTCTACATCCCGAGGGATTGCGACGGCAGTAACTGTCATTCCTTGCTTTGCATTTCATGTAAAGCACAAAAGGCGGAAGATCTACAATCTCTTGTCAACTACTGCACGTGACAAATTCCACTAAAAATACTTTGCCGTTTCCTATTTAACACTTCCATGTGTTCAGAAAGTCCATAAAATGCTTTGTTGTTACGATGTATCAATGACTGAAACGCCCTATATTTAGACCTATCTCAAGATTGGATAACGTATCTTACAAATTAAAGGGACTGTCTTTAAATGTTTTTCTCCTTGGAGGCAAAAAGAAATTCTTTCTATTTGGTAACAGTAATTTGATTACAGACTTGCTTAATCCACGTTCACATGTCCTGGGCTGGCTTGTATAAACATGCTGATCAGTTCATACATAACGGTGGATGTAAAATACACAGGGGGAATGGGCCTTACGTCCACTCTTCTGACCGGAAAACCACCTACGAACACTTATGCAAGCCACCTCTGGTGATAGTGTGGTTAACACGATGCAACTCAAGAAATACTTGGACAATCCATGGAGATGGCATCTGAAGGTCAAAGGAAGAAGAAAAACTGAAGGCAGCATGTCATTTCGTTACAATATGGTTTATTCCTGTTTTTTCCTCTTCTCTTTCTCCTTTCTTTATGAAACTGCCGTAGTGCATTAAAATTTTATATATTTTATTTTGAAAATATATTCCACTTTTAACACAATGTCTAAGCTAAAGAAGCTTGCCCTGAAAAAAATGTATTATTGACTTAGGTAACACCTGAGTTACACATGCATCTGTCACGCAGTCTTCCAAATTAAATGATTTTTTCAGGTGGCTATTAAAACTAATGCCTGATGTAAATCTCGCTACAGAACAAAGTAGCCCTCTTTGCGACGTATATATATATAATTTTTATACCACAGGCTGCCGCCGGAGATCTCTGCTCACAAGGTCATGGCATTTCCCGTCGTCGTCCTGTTGTCCTGGAAAAGCTGTTAAATGTTCAGACAAAAGGAAATGTCTGAACGGAGGATGTTCTTTAAGCGAAGAAAGTGCTCTCGCACTTTTCCCATGCAACTCCGACTGTCTCCTGTACTTCCTGTTATATTACGAGACATATGCGCAGAATTTTGCTCATTTCACTTGTAACACATGTGCTTTTATTTAAAAATGAAATATACAAAAGCGATTATATGTATGCCTTTCTAATTACTTATCATTGTGATAGGTCGGTTGTAATAAAATATTAAACCAGCTTCAAAAGATATACTTATAAATTTAAGTTGTGAAATTATTATATTAGTGAAATAGTCATCAACAACAATTTACAAAAAAATCTACATATCTGTGCTAAGGATGTCTGTCTGTCTGTCTGTCTGTCTGTCTGTCTGTCTGCCTGTCTGTCTGTCTGTCTGTCTGTCTGTCTGTCTGTAGCAGTAGCCGACCTTACCTGTTACCTTTCATCCCCTTGGAGATCAGAACACAGTGCCTGCCCTACCTGTGCAGTATGTCACGATTCACGTGACAGCAGCGTTGCTTTGCAGACTGTCAGACTTTCCTGGTGACGTCAGACGGAACTAACTTTAGCCGACGTTCTGCGCTTCACGGCGCATCCACAATGCGTCTGCGGACCTCAGGTAGACATGTTTCTTGAGAACGGTTACTGCTGTCTGCCGACGGAGCTCAGGGTCATGCACTTCGCTAATGACAGCACTCTTTGGAAACAATGAAACTGTGTAGCCCACCCTCACTGCGCACACGTATTAGTGAGGCTATAAACGCCTTTGGCCTCACTGTCAGCGAGACAAATGTACACACAGTCCAATAAACCAGTAAATGGCGAAGTGAGGGAGCTCGTTACTAGCCTGTTTCCTAACAGATGTCTCTCCTGTCAAACATCGCCATTGACTGTTGCACAGCTTTCCCACAGTTGATGTCAGTAGTCGAAGTCATCAGCTGGATTCCCTCCCGACGCACACATCCTCTCTCTCTCTCCCTCCTTCTCTCTCTCTCTCTCTCAACACACACGCACAAGAGAACCATCAGCTCTTTTGAACTCTTGTCAAAAAGGCTCTGGGAGAATCACTCTACTCCGCCCATTCAGCCGAACCAACGAGACGACAATCGTGCCCCCCGCCCCCCCATACACCCCCATGTGTAAGGCGCCAGCACTGAAGCCATGCACCAGACCGAATCATTCCATCAATGATTTTCGCCAGCTGTGTTCCTACAGCTCTCTATCGTATTTTCCTACAAGTTAAACTTGCATCCTCCCAAACGTCACCTTTTACAGACGGTCTCAAAATCGTTTGTATACTTGTATATTTTCAGAACATTGTATCAACTGCGCAAAGAGATTTGCACATTCCTATAATTTTACACATAAGTGGTGCTCACTACCTTACACGTTCCCTGAATCCTACTTTCTTTTTGATTTTTGTGCGGTAATTGGTTTCGGGTGAGAAGAGACAGGCAGGAATGCGATGTCTTGAACAAGCCCTGGGTTGGGTTGCATGACTGTCTGTATCTGCCCTTCCGGGCATAAGGGCGGTCGTAAGGCTCTTTGGCCTGTGTATTTTCCGTGGACTTTTACGCACGGAGAGGAGATACGAAGGCCCATGCACCCAGACCTTGCTCCAGTCAGGACTGCAGTCTTGTTTGGTTGACAACTTTTCTTCTTCTACTTTAACCTTTTCACGCAGCTCCGCTACACAACAGATCCAATGTGCTCCAAGAGACAACAATAATCCAATGTACTGTATATAAAGGAAAGACGTATACATTCGGTACATTTCATATTAAATATGCCTTTAGATTAAATTTCTCTTTTCTAGGAGCGTTTTCAGTCGCGAATTTGAGTATCATGACAGCTCCGTTTTGAGCCGTCTTGACCAGTTTGAGAGATGATTGTATCTCGTTTAATCTTGTAACAGAGCATGTGATAAAAGCGAAAGCGGCCGTACGAACGGGCTTATGAATGAAAGAGCAGATATGTATGCTCATCACAACTAGCCCCGGAACTCGCAAATTATTGCAGACAACGTACACAAGACTCATCAAATGAGCTCTGAGCTCGGATTCCCTGAGCGCGCCGTGACCTGTAATGTACGGAACTCGTGCATGTGCGTGTGATTCCAGCGCACGGTCCGTGAGAAACACGCTTCACTTCATCAGCTCATTGGCATGCCCATGCCCAAAAGATCAACATCTTCCCTTTTCCCACCCTCCTCCCCCTTTGATGCCAGACGTAATCTGGTAGACGTCCCGATGCTGATTTATTAGCGGGGTGAAATATTTTTGCTTCGCTGATCTCGTCCTCCCGCATGGCTGCCTCGCTATAGTTTACCGGCTTGCAACGCTTCAGATCACGAGGAATACTAGACCAGCATGAATTGCCATGTATTGCGCAATGTCATTGTGCGTGCAGCTAGCTGGCCTGCTTTGTAACTAGCTAAGTACAGAGCTAGGGAGGGAAAGTTTTCCCCGTGATTGCTAAGGGAGCGAAGCTAAAGTATGCGCAGGAAATAACAACAGAGGTCTTATCTCGCGAAAATCATTTTAGCGCAACTTCAAACAAGCTTGTGACTGGGACATGTGGTCTAAACTAAAGGTTTAACACAAGCAACTTAGACAAGCGAGAGTTAGACAGATAACAAGTCAACATTTCGGGGAACCTCTTCTTCAGGACGGCACAAACAGACAGACAACAAATAACAAATAAATAACAAATAAAGATATTGAGAGTCCGCTCAGTCTCACCGATGTAGAGCAGAGTGTTGCAGATGGTGCATGAGATGGCGTAGATGACGTTTTTGTTGGTGCAGGTGAAGTGACGCTTGATGTTGAAGGTGGTTTTTGGCGTGTGGAGCTGTGTCGTGCTGAGGTATGGTGACATGTGACAACGGGGGACATTGCATGGGGTGGTGCCAGGGGTTAGAGAGGAGGGGGTGCATGTCTTGAGTTTGGAATGAACTAGGTCAAGTAGCTTCTTGTCCTGCCGGGATGCCAGGAGGAGTGGGGGGGGGGGAAGAGATGTGGCTCAGATTTAGATAGTAGGTGCCAGCTGGAAAGGAGGATTCTGAGTACAGGGAGGTTGTGGGGGTGGTAGGTGAGTACGACGATGGGGCGAGGCTCGGCGTGTTTGGTGTTGTGGGTGGGCTGGAGTGTGCGTGGTGTGGAAGAGGCTTTTTGTTTAGCAGAGGACAGAAGATCTAGAGGGTAGTTACAGGCCAAGAAGTCCAAAATTCTGTCAGAATGGTTGTCAAAGTCAGTGTCGTCAGACCAGACCGAGCGCACGACTGAGACTTGTTGTCTAACTCTCGCTTGGCTAAGTTCCTTCTGTTGTACCTTAGTGCTGTTAGAAAATCCTTCCAGCCACACATTGTGCTGATTAAACTCCAGAAATACGAGGGAAGAGATGTATTCGAATGTTCATAGGCAGCGTGACTCAAGGCTGGGTTAAACATTTGACAAAGACATAGCTTGTCACAAAATTGTTGGAAACACCACTCAGCATATTTTTATTTAGCAATTAAAAGCTTTGCTTCTGAGCCGCAAAGGACAGAAACATTCCAGTCGTGGATAGAGTAAAAGTATATCTTTAAAGAAACACATCAAAGTACAGTTTACAAATAGGAATCTTTAGCCGTCTAAATTTAAAAAGCAAAATGCAAGCTATAGATATGGGAGAATTTCAACACAAAGCACGTCAGCAAGTTTGTGAATGGAGATCTTAAGCTTTCGAAATGCTTGAAATACGCATGTGTGGATATTTGCAAAATTTGAAAGACATCTTGTACTTCTGTTGCGTAGTCCGTCTCTTTTCTCTATCGCTGCTCATTTCTTGTCCTCGTTGTCCTCGTAGTCGTCGAGTCTCTCCTGTCTGCAGGAAGGCTTGTCAGACAGATGATGTAGTAAATAGACTTTTACCGATGTCGTCGAGCTGCTTGATTCAAGGATAGAAACCACGGAGCTAGCGTTCTGTACAAAAGTGTAGACGAGGAATATGAAAGAAGTGAAATTCGGTGGATATAATGGAACAGCGTATTCACACGATTGCTAACCATCATCAAAGTCATAGCTCTTGTTGTCGTCGTTCTTATCATTTCATTCTCTGTTGCTGTTATTCGTAGTCATCGTTGTCTTCATCAATATCATTATCTTTGGTTTAGTGGTTGTTATCGGTAGGGAAGATGGTTGCTGTTTTGGTGTCGGGGTTGTCCGTCTAAATCTCATTCTCTTTCCTCTATTCCTCCTCGTTTTCATCATCACGATGGCCATAATTTCGTTGGATGAGCATAGTCGCTGGATGAGAACTACAAACTACAAACTTTTCCCACCTGTCGTGATTGTCTGCAGCTTCCTGGAGCCTTTGAGATGCCTATAATCTGTTTCATCTTCGTTTCCCAAGCGCTTCCTTTCGCTTTGCCTCGGGGAGTGTCTCTGGCTTGACCAGGAAATCATCTTCAGTGACCCTGCGAATGAATTTGCCCTCTCGTCTATGCTTCTGGAGCCTCTAATAGGAATCTTCCCTCCCCCACCCCGAGTCTAGCTCCGCTTCATACTACACACGTGATGCAAGGAGAATGACAAGCATTGTATTTTCGAACATCGGCTACTCTCTTGATCTTTTTAACCCAACGGCTTCACACTTCCGGAGGGCTAATAACAAGGATTTCTTTCTTTATTCTCATAAAACTGCACATAAGTCCCTAATTTCATGGATAGTGTTGTGTACTGAATAGAAGTAATGAAGGCCAAAGCAGGTAAAGCCAAAAAAGCTGTGCAGTGAAATTGCATTGATAAGATGCTGTTGATAAAATGCGCTTTACTTTGGACTTCGGAATTGATACGTAGGCCACACTTCGCTGCTATGACACCAAAGATTATCTCACTATGGTAACCAGTCATGATGGAAGATGCATCTTGCAAGAGGGAAGAGGTGCAGGGATTTTTGCAGTTCCATGAAAGTGAGACCTTGCCCAACCCTTATAACGAGCTTGCAATCGCTTGAGGTTGACTACCCTATGACTTCTTCCCTCATCCCCCCAACTGGTGCTGATGATAGCCGCACCCCTCCCCCCGCTTCATCAACCGACTTTATAGAGCAGGAGAAAAACATCGTTAATGCAAAGAGGTCTGGCACAAACATCGCCGTCGTAACAAATAAGTTATGGCACGTGATTGAACATTATCAAAAGACTGCAAGCAATAGCCGGAGCCAAACGTCAACAGCTGGCGCCATGTTTGTGCCACTGGCTAATGCAGTTATTCGTTTGACATTTTATACGTCATCCGACAGAAGTTCCGAGTTGTCAGTGGTGATGGGGGTGGGGGTGGGGGTGGAGCAGTGGAGTTCGATAGGTGGTCAGGAAAGCTGATGGGACAAGGGGTTGGGGGTGGGGGTCACCGTTAGTACGTGTTTGAGCTTTCTACAAAGAATGCAACTGTTCTGCAGAGTTCCAGTGCACGTCACAAGGTGAGGGACCATTCAAAGGAAGAGGAGGACGTTGACAAGGAGGGGGTACGTGTTTGTCGTGAAGAGCGCAAAACTTTGTGCTACTTTGAATGAAGGTTGGGTGAGCCCTTGGTTTGTCTTTAAATTACGGGCGATCAGAATACAACAAAATAAATTAGAAACGGGAGAAAGAAAGGCAAAATATAAAAAAC
>SMGT01006405.1:134092-166565 GCA_004794575.1 Lanistes nyassanus
GAAATAATATTATTTATATTTGTGCAGTACGCTGGAAGTAATATTATTTATATCTGTGCAGTATGTTGCAAGTAATATCATTTATATTTGTGCAGTACGCTGGAAAGGATATTATTTATAAAACAAAATTTAAAAATAGCTTATTCTTGGAGTGTAGCATACCCCTTTCTTTTGTCTTATTACCTGTATTTATTATCAGTTTTTATCTTTTCCTCCCTTCCTCTGTCACCTACACTTACAGAGAAGGCCGCTCCCAACCATATACGCTCGCATGTAAGCATCTACACCGTACATTCACACGCGCGCGTCTTATCTTTAAGATGCAATAAAGTGGGCAGAAAGAAATATCCCCGCATGCATGAGCTTTTCGTTTGTTCGTTCGTTCGTTCGTTCGTTCGTTCGTTCGTTCTCTCTCTCTCTCCTTGGTGTAATGCCCGATTTCTGGAATATGTTGACTCCCTTTTCTGCCCCTGCTGATGGGCGTTTAATTTGTAGAATGATTTTTTTTTCTGGTGGTAATTAACAGACTGGTAAACGCCAGTAATTTAACTATATCGATTCCCCAGACAAATTTCAAAACGCCGACGGACTGCCCTCGTGTAGTTAAAAAAAGACTTTCAGGAGGGTTAGATTATAAATTATTTGGAAATTCAGACCTGGCGGCTAGTTGGAGAGCGGCTGACTAAGATTTTGGATAAAATGCTTGCTCGTCTTTTTAACTGTTAACCCAGTCATAGAGATCTGCCGCATGTTTCTGGCTATAGGATGTATACCCTCTCCCATGAAACTTGGTCAATGTCGTAATCGCATGGTGTTAGGCGATAAGAACGTACTCTTGCTATAGGTTCACAGGGCTCACAGGGTCATCAGAAAGACTCGAACAAGAGACAGATTTTTTTTAACTTTAAAAACTTACAGTTGTACGCAATCTCCTAGAGGAGTTTTGTCTGGCTGCAAGCGCCTATTTCTTTTTCTCGCGCTTTGATTGAGCAGCAAGACGTGCTGCGATCCATCAGTGCTACCTATCGACACCGCGTGAGACTGCGGTACAGTTTCGCTGAAGACGAAAACGTCACTTCCTGTTCTGAGCATGGCTCCTCGCTGCATCGTTCTATTCTACTTATAACTGCGTACAAATATCATGTTTGGGAGAGTACCTAAAAGTGCGTGTGTGCCTGAATATGCTTGCTTGAATGTGCGAGGGATTTTTATAATCAACGAGACATGAATCGTCTGGATTTTTATAGAGTTTGAATTTTCAATCGCTGGGAAACTTAGTTTGAGAAATAATTTATTGTCCGTAAATGGACTTGTTTGAATTCCACAGAATCGTATATAACAAATAACAATGCTGTATTTTCAACTTTATCGTCTTAGAGAAAGCTGCATGGTTTGTTGGGGGGGGGGGGGGTTATAAATTCCAAGGTTCTTTTTAAAAAACTTGTTCTACAGTAAACAAAATAAGTTTTGTATTCCTTGACTGTAGTACTGCATAAAGAGACTTTCCAAAGGTAACTTCCGGTTCTCGTATGCACACCGTCGTTCCTGCCAAGCCGTTTATGTTTTATGAAAGCCGTGTCCCGTCTGTCGCTTCCGCCACCACCAGGCGGACCAAACATTCTTGTTTGCGTTCTTCTTGAGTTATTAATGTACGATCACAATGCACATCTGTCCTACACCGGAGCACTCCGACTAAATGTCAGTTGCTAACGATGAAAAAAATACACCTGCTGTATGGAAAGACAACAATAAAATAATGATCCTTCAGGTGTGTTGTTCGTGCATGTACCTAGTGTGATAACGGGTGATGTGAGGGTGGGGGAGGACATAGAGGACATAGTGATCGGATCTCTTAATTTGGGTTCCAGAATCAAAGAAGGCGGTATACCGCAATCTGATTGGGTATCAATATTATCAATGTTATAAACTTGTTATAAAATGACAGGTTTGCAATCCAATCCTTTGGGCATACTTTGACTGCATTCACAGTCGCGAAGACAGACTTTCAACTTTTGTGAGAGCAAGGCGAGTGAGCGAAAAAAAAAGAAAAGAAAAGCAGGCAGGCAGGCAGGCAGGCAGACGACAGTTCCAGTGTCTGCTAATACTATTGCGTACAAATTCCTAAGTAGACAGCGCGCCCTAATGGGCTTACTCCCTAATATCATTAATTAGCGGTACATTGCTAGCGTCTCTTTACATTCGCTATTGAAAAGTTTAATACAGAAAATGAAAGGACGCTTCAAAGTCATTCACACCCCTCAAGACCGGGGGCAGATGTGGCTCGCATCAAGATTTCCTGGCAGTGACGGGATCTGACGGGTAGACTTCCCGGCTTGTGTACAAAACAGCATCTGACATGCATAAACTACAGTGCTAAGTACATAAGCTACGTTCCCAGCATACACGAGAAGAAATAAGATTTGCTAAATACTTGCGAGAGAACGCGGTCTACTGTGTCATCTGGTGTCAAATGAAAGTACGCACTTTTCACTTGATTTTATTAAAGTCTTATAAAATGCTGGAGCATCGGCTAGCTGAATAGGAAAGAGCTGAGAGGCGGTGACGACAGGTGGAGGGGTGGAGACACCTACCCTCTTCCTATAATTCGTTTTACTGGTTGTCCCTCTGCCATTCGCAAGCGCAGTGCGCGGTCAGATAAGTTCTGTTTCAAACAATCAAATATCTACAAATTGTGCCGAGTGCCTGCAGCGAAATTTAGCCGATGCGAAGTCTTCTTTTCTGAAAGTTCTATGAAGCATGGATGTGCCCCCTGCTGTCCGCGTGAAATGACATTGCATATTGGATATGGCAAACATGGCTACATACCGACGCGCATTTCTTTGTTTGTTATTTTAAAGTTCATTGTTTCTGCACACGAAGGTAATAAATGTAATCCAGCCCCATGTTTTATTCATCCTACAAATGAAAGTGAACACAATCTTCTGTAGTTTCGACATTCTCTTTAGTATGTGTGCATTTCGTCATCAAATATTAATGAAATCCAAATGTCGCGATACAATGCAGAGTTTCGCACTGTCTGGAATAGATCTGGGGCACTTCTTTATGTAACAGCATCTTCTCTGGACAGCTCCTGTAAAACAAAGGTCGTTTGGGTGATTTTACCTTTAAGCGATTGTTAGATGGTTCTTCTAGCTTTGCTAGCGCTCAAGCTCAGGTCAGTCTCTTTCGCTGGAAGCAAAACAAGGTTTTTAAAAATCATGTTCTTATAGTAGGTGAAAGATGTGGGAGAGGGAAGTTAAAACAAAGATTTTAAAAGTCCTATTCTAATAGTAGTTAAAGATGTGGGTGAGCAGTCGAAGCTATAGCAAAGACTTTAAAAATCCTATTCTTATAATAGCTAGAAAGTTTGGGAGCGGGCGGCCAGAAAAAAAAACATTTAAAAAAATCATTTTTGTAGTAGTTAAAAGATTTAGGAGAGGGAGGCTTAACGAAGATTTTAAAAATTATATTCTTTTAGTAGCTAAAACTAAAGATATGGGAAAGGGGAGCTAAAAGCAAGGACACCAGGTAGGAGGGGGTGGGGGTCCATTAACAGATGGCAGCGGCAGCACAGGATCGGATGTCCGGCCTGTGACAGGTAGTCTCATTTCAATTGTCAGGCTGATTACATTCGATCGAATCTCCCAAGTGTCGACATTCGTGGCGAGAGGACGTCCTGTGTTACCCACGACGAGCTTACAGGCGCGTGCACGTGCGCAAACGCACCAAATTCACCCCATATAAATTTAGATATATATATATAAACTTTTGGTTAAGCGCTTCTTGGTGAAACAAAATAGCTAGACTTTTAGACTTCAGATTTTATTTCAGCATATGGGCCATTAGCCCGCACTGGTCAGAGCGAACGTACATTAAAATCAAGATAGTTTATACTACCGGTTGCCACACGGCGCGATTATCAGCATCCATAAAGCATACAATTGAAGGGAAAGACCCCATACAGCAGTGCTTGTGTTTGCATACATACGAACTCGACATACATATTTACGCAGTGGCAGACCAATTACATCTACAGAGTAAGAGGTCAGATCACTAGATTTATATCCATTGCCTGATGTAGACATTTTGCGAGGCCATGAGAACTACTTGGACAGTTGTCGGACATAAGCACACAACAAACGGAAAGAATAAAAACAAAATAGCCAGTTATTTAGTTAGCTAGATAGATTGATAGGTCACTCAGGGTGATCGTATCAGGTGAGTGACGAACAGGGGATGTAGAGCTGACGGGGGAGAAGAGAGAATAGTTGGGTTTTGCATGCTGCGGTGATGGTGAGTGCGTGTGTGCACGTGTTGTGTGTGCCAGGCATGCTGCAGCCAGCCTTCCAGCCACATGTGCCAACAGACCGTCTGCACACAATCAATCCGCCTGACATTTCGCCCGCCTGTCAGTGTGTGTGCGCGTGCGTGTACGCGCTCCTGCTATCCGCACGCACCGCCTCGTGCACCCATTTCGAGAATGTTGGTCGCACGTGAGGGATGGGGAGGAAGGAAGGGTGGGTGGAATCAGCCGAGTAGAGACGAAACGGGGACCACATTTAATCTCGTAGCTGTCGGCAGTATTGGCTGTCGGGCTATATGGCGGAGGAAATGAATGTACCAAAAAAATCCTTCGCGCAATGGTTTACTGGCTTTCGAATGGGTCACACTTCGACTTGGGTCGTGCAACGCATCTGCCATTACTCTCCATCGTGTTTGCCATACCTGGTTTGAGCAGACATTGTAGTTATCACTTTTGCCAATGTACAGTCAGAAGAATGTTTTCAGTGACTGTTGTATCCCTTTCAGTGAATAGAGCGAGACCTCAGTGGTGCTCGGTTTCCACCGACCATGCAAGGCAACGCCGATAGTCGAAAACTGTCGGTCCTCTAAACGCCAGAAAACGGCCGACAACGCTAGATGCTGAGAAAGTCTTTATCGGAAAAAAAGTTGATAATTTGTATCATGTTATTGTCTAAATAACTACATTAATTTTTTTCTTCGTTGGTTCTGAAAGATACAGGATTACATAAACATATAAAATAAAGGAACAAACAATACAGATGTTTATTTATCACATCGAAAATCCCCCCCCCTGGAAATCAACCCCAACCCGGTCCCCAGTTATGTGCTTAAGTCAACCCCTTGTTGCCAGGTCTAAATTATTAATTTGATTTCAGGAAACGTTTACCTGTAGAAACAAACAATAGACGTCATCATCAGTTTCTGTTTTTACCTTCCTGTCTTCCTGTCTGCTTGGCCTCCTGTTTGCCAGCTTACCTGTCTGCATGGTGCCTTCCCTATGTCAGAAAGGCACAGCTGAAACTGACAAAGTAAACCAAAGTTGAGTCGCATGACGTTTCGTATGTACAGTTAATTCCCTCATAAGAACAGTCGTCAGGTTCAGCTTGCATATTTTACGTGCAACTTTACGTATGAATAGGAGATAAGAACGAACATGCAGCCTGCCCCAAGTACCTCATAACGACAACGCGTTGCCCCCATTTATCTCTTTAACCATTTAGCGACAAGATGATGTTGTAAGTGACATCAAAAGAAATCTGTCGCGTCTTTTGTTTGCGTATGTGATGACGCAAGAGAAAACATGGTTCTGAAGGTGGCCTTACCTTCCGATCAATCTCGGTTGGCTGCGCAGAAATACCCGTGTATCTCTTGAATCTTCTTGGCTACTTCGTGTGCATGGTGTTTGCGATGTCTAAATCTGGAAGGAAAGCAAGAAGTAAACAAAAAATTACCAAACAGACGCGCGGAAAGGTCAGTGCGTTCCAGCCATCTCCTGAAAGTGGCGGGGGAAGTCAGCAGGGGTTGAGTCCCTTTAGCTATACAAATTTCCTACTTCCAAACATGGTCATCATGTGAACAGGTTGATTCGTGTATTTCATCATATCATCCAATACGCGCTGTTTTCCCTTTTGAAAATTTACCCTTTAAGGCTGGCAAGGGGAAGATAACCGTGCTAGGTTTCATTATGCGAACCTGCTATATAACGATGACGAAGTGTTGTCGCAGTGTGATAAGCACTTCATTATCGTTGAACCGCACGTTTTTTTCCCACCACGTCCGAAATGTGGTTAAAGTCAGAATGGCTGTTTATGAATATTCATTCACGCATCATAAAATACTGGTCCAGTCTGTTTGCATACACTACTGCTCTTTAGCTTTACAGCTCCTGGTGACTGTTGTCCTTGTTTCCCCCACTCCCTCCCTCTCCGCCATCACTTCTCTCTTTGAAAGGCTGCTATTTATTTGAAACGTATAGTGCTGCTAAATCGGTACATCAAAGATCGATGTTGCTCACTGCGCATATAGAAAATACAAGGGACCATCTCTTGTTGACACACAGTCTAGATGTAAGAAAAATACTCAGAGTAAATTACAAATAAAGAATTCATGAATGAGGCAACAAGGCGCGAAAAAAGGCTGGAAAGAAGAAAGAAAGAAATGTCTCGCCAGCTAACAATAAGGGTTTTATCTGAAAGCATTGCTAAGCTGAAAAAAAAGCTGGAACGATGACAGCACACATTTTCTTAATGGAGATTTCTTCAGTTGTCATTAGGCTAAATGTTTAAAACAACGCCTGCACGTGCAGGCTACTCTCGCCCCGGCTGTTCCCCCCTCCTCCACCTCCACATACGCATTCCACCCAGGACTGGCTGGGGTTTGTCTTGACGTCACAAAATGTTGCAAAGCGCTCAAACATGAAAGCAAGAACGTGACTGACGATGACATGCACCGAGGAAAACGTCTATTGGCAGATGAGGGGCTAAGTGACTGAGTGGCGGAGGGAGGGGGAGGGGGGTCGGAATGGGACTAAAAGCTTTCTGATGCATAACTATTCGTCCATGCGTCCCTAGAGGCTTGTCCCTGCCTCTGCCACTCAGTCACTTGATCTCTCTGCAGCTTGACCGACGCCATTTCTGTCAGGCAGCCTATCATCTCATTCGTCTGCGTGCTGGCTCTTGAATTTTTTTTACTTCGTAGCCTTGCTCTGTTGTTAGTCTTATGTAGTTGGGATGAGCGGGTTTTCTTGTTTGTTTGTTTGTTCTTCTTTCTCCTGCTCCTACTCTTTTCCCTCCTTTTCATGACCTATTCACTGATCTCCCAGCAGGAATTGCGGGGACTAGGATCTACATATACGTTTCATTACGTCACCATCGCTGTGACAACCACCATCGCTGTGACAACCACCATCGCTGTGACAAGTAAGCACCATCGCTGTGACAAGTAAGTGCTATCGCTGTGACAACCACCATCGCTGTGACTAGTAAGCACTATCGCTGTGACAAGTAAGCACCATCCCTGTGACAAGTAAGCACTATCGCTGTGACAAGTAAGCACTATCGCTGTGACAAGTAAGCACTATCGCTGTGACAAGTAAGCGCTATCGCTGTGACAAGTAAGCACTATCGCTGTGACAAGTAAGCACTATCGCTGTGACAAGTAAGCGCTATCGCTGTGACAAGTAAGCACTATCGCTGTGACAACTAAGCACTATCGCTGTGACAAGTAAGCACTATCGCTGTGACAAGTAAGCACTATCGCTGTGACAAGTAAGCACTATCGCTGTGACAACCACCATCGCTGTGACAAGTAAGCACTATCGCTGTGACAAGTAAGCACTATCGCTGTGACAACCACCATCGCTGTGACAAGTAAGCACTATCGCTGTGACAAGTAAGCACTATCGCTGTGGCAACCACCATTGTGTGACAAGTAAGCGCTGTCGCTGTGACAAGTAAGCGCTGTCGCTGTGACAAGTAAGCGCTATCGCTGTGACAAGTAAGCACCATCGCTGTGACAAGTAAGCACTATCGCTGTGACAAGTAAGCACTATCGCTGTGACAATCACCATCGCTGTGACAAGTAAGCGCTGTCGCTGTGACAAGTAAGCGCTGTCGCTGTGACAAGTAAGCACTATCGCTGTGACAAGTAAGCACCATCGCTGTGACAAGTAAGCACCATCGCTGTGACAATCACTATCGCTGTGACAATCACCATCGCTGTGACAAGTAAGCACTGTCGCTGTGACAAGTAAGCACTATCGCTGTGCAAGTTAGTACAACTGTCCGCCTGGGAAAATCCAGGCATAGAGTTACATGTATTTACATATACCTACATGTGTGTCTGTAAACCAGGTGACACAGCGGTGAGAAGACCCAACAGTTTATGTCCAATAGTAATAAAAAATGACTGATAAGAATGACACAGTTTATTTAAATTATCCACAATATATTGTAGTAGGTATGCTGATATGCATATAAATGTGCATATATATATATATTAGGGCTTTTATATGTACGTGTATACAGTTGTGTGTGTGTGTTGATAGAGGGATTTTATTTTCCACTGTTGTCGTGCCATGTTTGTATATTTATTATTTAATGCTAGTAGATATGTATATATGAGTGCATGTGTATATCTATGAGGGGTTGTATATGTACGTGTATACGATTGTGTGTGCGTGGATCGAGAGATTTAATACTCACCGTTGTCGTGATTTGCCGTTTTTATATATTTATTATTTGAACTTTTTTAATCCCCACCACCACCACCAGAGGGCAAAAAATATTAAAAAATAGAATGTACTAGCCTTTCTTCAAGTTTCTTGGTTTGTCCTTTCCTTACTATTTCTGTACTTTCGTTCAATTATAACCTGCCCGTGGGGTGTTCAGACTAGCGGAAGAATTTCGAACGGCGTAGTAAGGCATCGCTCTCAGTGCAGGGCGCAGGGGCGACGGGAAGTGGTGCTGTGCCTCTCCATACCACGCTGCTTGCAGAAAGCGCAGAAAGAGAGAAGGGGCTGGGTGAACTCGAAATCAAATCAAAACTGAAATATGTAACAGTGTGTATTAAGAGAACTGAAAAAAAACTCTCCTCAGGCAACGACAGAGTGATGCAGTGCTGACATACTTCACACCCACACACCCGTTTCCAGGGCAGCACGGGAAGAAAATAATCACACCCAAAATATATTAAAATGCCCCCCTCCCCACCAAACAAAAAAGAAAGAAAGAAAACGCAGTTGGGTCGCTTCGACCTTCAGATGCAAATGTCAGCTCGCTTGACCTCGTTCGCGTTTTGATACGAAGCGGCATTCACATCAGCTGAAGTGACCTGGATGTGAACTCATCGGATCGACTTCACGCAACTGTAACATCAAATTTCTGTTTGTTCAGCGTGTTAAAATCGGACTTGCATTGAAGTCCAGTGCACGTTCCCAGATGAAGCTTCAGATTTATTTTGTGCCTATCATTATCTGCCATGAAAAAAAGCTGATGAAAAGAAGATAAAATCGAACAAGAACAGAAAGAGTTGGGAGGGTGGAGGAGGGAAATGAAATCATGGTGCATACGTTGAAATAAAAGCTACATAAAGATACACGGCACGGACCTATATAGAGTTCCGTGTACACAATATGAGTGTGAAAACGTGAGGACTGACAAAGGCGAAAGATCATCGCTGGTAGAAGAGGTAAATGATGAATAACATTGACACTGAATCAGTTTCAAGCGCGCTGTTAGCGACATTCTATTAAACTGCGTTTGTACACGCAATAAGTATGAGTTGCTAAAGAATTCTATAAAAAAAAATTTAGTAGCTTCTGGCACCAGACGACCCCCTGTACCCGGTTTCTCCCAAGCTATATCGCGGCAACAGCAATTTTGTGTGTAGGTAATAATCACGACAAAATCGATCTTGCGCAGTAAGTACTTAAACTCATTTGTTGCCTGCTGCAATCTTGGTTAATAGAAACTCACTGAACCATGGTAGCGCGTTTGTTTGTTTGTTTGTTTGTTTGTTTGTTTGTTTTGCTTTTTGATAGTAGAAAAACAAGTCCATATAACTTTATTCTGCCAAGTGTTTCAACAAGCTTTCGTTTTGGACAAAAACCTTCAATGCGGTTCCAGTAAAGTAATAGCTATACCAAAACGGTGACCTTCCCACCAGAAGGTCATCCCGAGCGAACCAGTGTAAGTAATTAACGTGCAATTAGATAATATTAAGGTAATACGGAAAGCTACAGTTAAGTGTTTAGAGCTGTCTGTCGTGGAGATGACGCCAGCAGTCTTGTGAGATATACGAGCATGGCCTACTTGCGCAAATACATTTTTCTCGAAAGTGTCATGTTTCTGACCATTTTTTCCCTCCAAAAGGTCGAATACCTCCTGACTTCCGGTAACAGAGGATCAGTTCCAGATCATGGGGAAATCCTATCCTTCGATGTAGGAATCGTTTTTTTAAAATTAATGTATTTGATATTTTTCTAACATGTCTAATATATTTTCTTTCAATTTTTCCGTATTTTCCTTTAACGCCAGATTAGAGAAACCTGGGTCTTTTTCCTGTCCCCCAGCCAACCCCCGAAAAAATCCCAGTAGATGAATGGAAATTATAAGAACACAAGAGGGTGATGTGGCTTCAAGTGCGGGGACAAGAGTTTATCTGCCGGTAGATATTTCTCCCCTCCCAGTGACGACTCAGCACGGAAGGCAGCAAAGTCCCATGCATATTGATAGAAATCAGGCTGCATTACAAAAAAAGCAAAGATTTACGCTTCCTTTGGGTAATCCATTCCTGGTTCTTGGATTCCTTTGTCTCTTCTCACAAATCTCTTTCACGATCTGCTCTCTTTCTCTCCCACTCCCACTTTGCCTCCCCATTTCTTTCGTGCTCTCTATTTTGTTCCCCCAACCACCATCTACCACCACCTCTGTCCAGACTCCTGCTCCTGTCTTTTACAAGTTATGTCTACCTACACGCAAAATACGGTGGACCTCAAGGGAGAAGCAGGACAGCTGCATTTTCTGGATAGAGTATTGGAAGATTAATCCTTTTCGTGTAATTTAATTAAATTCTTACACAATTAATGGGAAGCTTCTCAGTTTGGTGTCCGCAAAATAGAATTTCCTTTTTTCCGACAGCGCGCTTTCCTGTAAGTGTCAGCATGCACAACTTCACCCACGAGAGCTAACGTGACCTAACGTTGCTAGGCAACAGGTCAGTTTTTTTGTAGAATACGTATAATATTCTTGATAAACTGCAGACTGCTGGGAAATGAGAGGAATATTTCCCTTTCTTTAGTTTCCTTAATTCGTCTTTTGCTCTGATATTTATTCTTAATCCCTCCACCCCAACCCCTACGTATTCATTAATCTTGAACGTTGTTGTCTTATGGTTAAAACTTTTCACTTCATTTTTTTCCCAATTATATTTGTTCACTTCATTGTCACTTTCTGATTTACCTGCTAATTTCTCTCTCGAAAAGGCTGTCGCCCAATGCACTTCTCTTCTGTTTCAAATTCCAGTTTCATGTTGACCACTATCAAACCTCCTACGACTGATTTTTTTAAATTATTGGTATGATTACTAATGTTAGTTAATGTTAATTACTAATGTTAGTGTTAATATTTGTTAGAGCATATATTATTTTAATAGTGGTTTGTCCTATACCTCACGCTCTTCAGCAGCCTACGGTCGAGGAACGTTACAGAGTAGATCACTTGCGTTCGCTGTTGGTACTGCCAAGGCATACAGCCAGGAAATAAATCACATTTATTCGAGAAGGAAGACAAACAGAATGTAAAGGAGAGACGGTAAGTGAGAGACAGAGAGAGTGAGAGAAAGAGAGAGGAATATGGCCACACACAAAAACGCACGCACGCACGAGACTCGTGCAGGTACACACATTGCGGAAGAGGACGGGGCGAGGGAAGATAGGGGGTGGAGTAAAGTACATGAGAGAAATAGGGAGGGAAGGAGGGAGAAAGAGAAGATGAGAAATGAGAAATGTCATTATGGCTGTTCTCCCTACAATTTACTACGCAACCACGTCTACCTTTTTCCCTTCTACCGACCTGCGCTCCACATCCCAGACAATCGAATTCCCCATCCCCTGTGACGTATTGTTTCCTCTGGCTCCTAGACTGACCCACGTTTTTGTAGACATCCTGTTCGTTATTTGCGATTTTGTTGGTGCCGGGTGACGTGCGTCTGCATTGAGGAAATATGAATTCATTATGCGTGATTAGATAAACTCCGCACTTTACCCTAGATGAACGCACGTTTCCTGTTTGCGTGGATTGTCTGGGACTGTAAACAGGTTGTGTTTGTGGTTGCAAGCGTCCCCCGCAGGCAGTACCTGTTTATCATTTGACTCAAACTGCGCGAAGTTTTCCACTGGAGACCGTCAGACTGGCTTTGGCCTACAGCTTTATCGCGACTTAAGCGGGCATCACACAGTTCCAATAAGCTGAATAACAAAAGCGTGGCAAAGATCTAGTTCAGGTGTCTGCAACGCAAACGTCATCGAATTGGAGGCAAGGGCTGATTTACATGAGCGAGCACTCTTATGACCGGAAGTGCAGGTACGAACGATTATTCAAACCAGCCTAGGATTCCTTGCAGATTCTTCGCAATTGAGACTGAAGTGATTTGGAGGAGGGTCGGTTTTCGGTAACTCACCGGCTACAAATTGTACACTGACCGATTGAAATGCCATCTAGCCTGCCAATCACAGATTATCATGCAGCCCGATCGGTGATGCCTTAATACAACGATCGACTGATCTCCAGCGTGACTTAGGGGGCCATTAGCATAGCGCTTAATGCGCGCAGAGGTTCCATGGATCAGAACCCGTGTCAGACACAAACACTTTCCCGGAATCTGGCACCTGTTTTACCGGGCTGTTCTCGGGGGGGGGGGGGGGGTCTCTTGGTGCTACGTTTTCTTCCCCTTTCATTCTCCCCCATCACCCTCTCCTCTTCTTCTCGCCCCGTGACACAGCCTCCGTTGCTGACGACGTTAAATAATAAACCAAGCAGCTCAGCGCGTCTGACTGCTTTATAACTGAACCAGTTAAATGACTGACAGAAATAAACTGAACCAGTTAAATGACTGACAGACATAAACTGAACCAGTTAAATGACTGACAGACATAAACTCGGAGACCGAAGACTTGAAGAAACATGATCTCATTGTTGTTGCAGACGGCTGAAACTGCTAAACCAGAGACCTATTGTAAGGTCTCTAGCTTTACCAGTCTTCACTCAATTTGCTCTAAATATGTCAGCGAACTATGAGTCCAACAATGTGAGCCCGGCTTTACTGATAGTATGAACCAACCAGTTGTCGATCCGTTTAACCCGGAACGAATTATTTGTGACAGATGTCATATCAGAGATACGCTTTTCAGTTTCAGCATCTGATTTTGAATTATTCTTCTAACTCATCCGTTTCAAGGTCGCTCTCGGGGCATGGAAGACGTTTTGGGAAGATGAGATTGATATATTACAATTAACAAAAGAACTCAAGAAAGTGAAAGGAGAAGCTGTCTAGTAGGGTGGGTCCCGGAAGACTTTTCTTAGATAAAAATAAAAATAAATAAAATAAAATGTGGATTTTTAACGCGCGAGAACACATTTCATGCACACTTCGCGCGGACGATGGACACAGACACGCTAGTGAAAACAACGAACACACACACACACAGAGGGAGAGATGAACGCACCACTGACCAACAGGTTGGGAAGCAGATCGTCCTTCAGTCACAGATGGGTGGAAAAGTATCATAAGAGACGATGAACAGAGAAAGTTGTAAGTTAATGCAGACAGGCAATCGGGACGTCAGTCAAGGTACTTTCGGAAAAGAAAAGTTTTTAAGTTTCGTTTGAAAATCTGTAGTGATGGGGAGTGGCGAATGTTGTGGGGAAGTGAGTTCCATTGGGTGGATGCCGAGAAGGTGAACATGCGCTGTCCATATGTTTTTGTCCTGATGCGGGGTACTGAGAGAATGCGATCGTCGGAAGAGGAGCGGAGCTGTCTCACTGGAGTGTAGATTGTAAGAAGTTCTGAAAAGTAGCTGGGGTATACACCGGTGAAAAAATTGAAACAGAGAGTAGACAACTTGTAGTCGATGCGAGCCTGAATGGGGAGCCACGGGGACGGTTCGAGCTACGAAGGCTGCGTCACGATTGTGTTAAACGTACACTTCCCCTCCCCGCCCTCTCTCTGTCCGCTCTCCCTCCTCTCCTGACGACCGCATCGGGGGTCCAGCGGTTTCGAATCGGGAGGTCGGTGGTTTGCTCACTAGCCGAGTCATACCTTAGACTTAAAAAATGACAATCTAGTAGCTGCCCCGCCTGACGCCTGGCACTACAGGGAACAGTACTAGGACTGGTTGGCCCGGTGTCAGTATAATGTGACTGGGTGGGACTGAGGCCCGTGTTGGGACAGCAGTCCCACGTGCAGCGTCACGTTAACTTGTCTCAAGCAAAGTCATTCTGATAAGCACCTCGTTTGCGACTGGACGTTAAGCAACAACCAACCAAAATCCTCTGCTGTCTGCTTTATTAATCTCTAACTTTTAAAAATAGTTACATTCATATTTTTACCTGGTCTTACGTGATTCTGAAAACATGTATAGGAATCGTCGATATACCTCGTAGAAAGTACAGCGTAAGAGCTAAAAATACAGAACAAAACATAAGAAGCATGAAATGTGTTCTCGCGCGTTACAAATCCACATTTATTTATTTATATATATATTTATTTATAAGAAGGAAGGAACGAAGGAAGGACGAATCAAGGGGTACATGGACGCATTCTCCAACACATGCAGGAACACGCAGGAACACAGAACTGACTGTGATAAATGGAAACTAAGGTCGCAAGCCAGGGAGGAACCACCATATAGATTTCCCTTCCCACGAGAAATAAACTGAGGCAAACGTCACTTCCCTCCCGACACAGCCTCTTGATGAAGTCTGGTTCGCCTGTAAGGTCACGCCCTCAACGAGAGCCCGGGGTCACGCTAACAGAGGGACGCGACTCGCTAAGCGCCAGCGTGCACACACAGTGGTGTAGCTTGGTTACATCCGACATTCTCAGTGTTCACTCTTTTCTGCCACTTTCTGGACGATTGTCGTAAATTAACTTACAGACAAATGGATATTTCTTAAGTGCTCTCTCTCTTTATGCATGAGTCTTTTAGGGAAGAAGGTATCTTGAAATGCTAATTTGCATTGATCTTATAACGCCTTTCGCTTTTTCTTTCTTCGCTTCCTTTCCTCTTTTTATCTGTCTATGCTCTCTTTCTCTATGTCTGTCTTCACAGGCGCACGCCTATTTATGTCTTCTTTCTCTCTCTCATACACACACACGTGCGCGCGCGTTTAGCACAAACTTTCACGATGAACGTAGCTGTATTTTGTGGAGGATTGTAACTGGACCCCTTAGTTACTGACTTTGGCTTAATAAAATGTCTCCACCTAATTTATTGGCTTGGATGCTGTCAAAGTTATTTCTCTCCAGAAGCCTTTGGTACCATCTGGACTTCGAGACCAGCATTGTCCTGGAGTCAGATTCGTTCATGAACACTGATAGACATTCGCACCTCGCAGAATTATTTTCACAATGCTTAGATAAAATACCACCACCACCACCACCCCACCATCAAACACGACTGAGTGTACGTGTACGTGATCTTATAACGCCTTTCGCTTTTTCTTTCTTCACTTCCTTTCCTCTTTTTATCTGTCTATGCTCTCTTTCTGTATGTCTGTCTTCACAGGCCACAGGCGCACGCCTATTTATGTCTTCTTTCTCTCTCTCATACACACACACGTGCGCGCGCGTTTAGCGTGCATGCATATGTTAGTGAGCGACCGAGCGATCGAGTGGAGGAGTGATAGAGAGAAGGAAAGAGAAAGAAAAAAATATATAATAGAAAAAGATGTATGGATGGAAGGATGAAAAAAAAAGAAAGTGAGAAGAATTAAAATTTAGGGAAAAGTACGACAGATAAGGAAATGAAACGAACAAAATTCTATTCCCATGAGGCCAGGGCCGCTTTAGGAAGGGGGAAGTTTGTACAGCGTGAATAAGTAAAGTGACTAAGTGAATAAAGTTCTTTACACAAACCAATATACCCGCATGGCAAACATTTTTTTATAGGCTTATATGTTCCAAATGTTTCTGAGCTTTGTATTTCTGTGTTTGTGTTAGAATTTGTGTTTCATTCAAAGCATGAACACAGGAAACAAATTGAAAATCGAAATAGAAATATCCGACGGGAACAGAATGGAGCATTTTTCCTCTGATCAACCACTGGCGCAAGTCCATCATTTCCTGTTGTTATCCATCAGCGCATGTTGCTGAAGCTGTTCTCTTATTTTTCTCTTCCATCACTTCCCTGCCTGGAAACACGGTCACGACACGGGCCATCAGTTCTGACGTCTTGATCGTAGAGAGTTAGAAACGTCCTGGGCTGGCTTGCATGAGGGTTCTTATGTGCACTTCCGGTCATAAAAGTTGTCTTAACCCTCATTCGCCTTGTGTAGTTTATGTATACTTTTACGTACGAACAGGAGTTACGAAGCCCTGTGCAAGACAGTCCAGGACATTGACGTCTGTGCGGATACTTGTTGCCTATTTGTATATCAGATGCTTTGTAAGTATACTTTTTTTTAAAAAAAAGACTGAAATGACGCAGTCTTGTTTTTAAAACTTTATGTGAAATTTGACCGTTTGAGCTCCAATCTTAAAGCCCAGCATTCCTGGCGTTCCTCAGCTTTATAAAGATCGACTTGCCATTCCTGCTAGTGAGACATGTCCTACAGGTTTTTCACTAGAAGTCACATGCCGGCAGGTGACCCCAGTGGCCGGAGGACAGAAACGCATAAGTTAGTATAAACCCACACTCACTTGGTCCTTGCGTCGATGGGAACTGACACACCGGCCCGCCCTCTAGAGGAAAGCGTCCGTAGGAACCAGTTTAGAGGTCAGGCCTTTAGTCTGCAGCCATCTCTTTAAGCCGAACGAAGCGGTGCTTGGGGAAACATTCAGAGGTCGATGCTGCTTATTTAACGGGTTTCCCTAATAACGATTCGAGAACGTCTTTATTTGAGCGGCTGCAGACTTTCCTCTTTGCCTTCTTATGGCCGTCACCAGGGTGCTGGCTTCTTTCAACAGCTATTTGTGCGAGGGGAGAGGGAGGGGAGATAAGCTGCCCCCCCCCCACCTCTTTGACCAGCTCGATGCACTGTCTTTGGAGTGAACTAAGTTGCGTCGTTTCTTAGATTTTTCTTAACCGGACGAACGTACATCCGAGAACTAGACCACACATTCGTCCCCTTGATAAAGGCTTTTAGCGAGGGTCTGTTGGATACGTGGCTGCAACGAGGGTTTGGGGTTGGGGGAGAAGTTGACTATTGGAAGTAGATAACTCCAACAAAGATACTGGCAGCGCTCACACATAACTGTATGCAGACGCCTGTGCCCAGATCTGCCAAGTTCCTTTCTTTCGACCCTCTCTTTGCTACGTGTTTGGGTACGGTAAGCTCCCTTGGGCACAGGCGTCTGCATACGGCTATGTGTGAGCGCTGTCAGTATCTTTGTTGGAGTTATCTTTCGATAATTTAAGCGCTCTGTCCTCATTTGTTCTTTATTTATTGGAAGTAGTCTTTGGAACTAACCAGGCATAGCGGGCTCACCGTGTGACAAGGAGGTCTATGGCGATATCATGCACCTCACCGTGATCGTACCTTGCAGTGTCTGTGATGCACCCCATTTAGCTGGTGAGAGGTTTTTTCTGGTTTATTTCGTACGTCTATCGGCTGAGAAAGAGCACAAACCTTTCCCATTGTTTAGTATTTTTAAAACTCCTTTTTATGGAAGGCATTTCACAGATCTCAAGGCATAATAAAGTTTCCACATTTATTCAGCTACTCTGTTATATGTACCCAATATAATTTTTATTTCTCTTTCCTTTATGACCAAAATGTACATGTTCTACAGTAAAAAGAAATTATGTAGTAAGTACATTATCCCATAAAGATACACATACTTTCTCGATGCATACATAAGCTTTTACTCCGAGGTTATGTCATGCAGTCATTAAAAAATACTCTCCCGGGTAAGAAAGGCCATTAAGATGTTTAGCGGCTGCTTGGAAGTCAGTTGGGGGGAGGGGGGCAGTACAGTATCCCGTGCTTCCAGGCAAACGTCCGTGGCAGTGAGTAACCATGATGTCGCTCCAGTCCGGTCGATAGTGCGATCGTTCCCAGCATGCCCCTGGCGAGGTGGTGCGGTGCCCTGTAAATAACTAATGTCCGATCGCAGACTGCATCAATATTTACCTCGTCAGAAGGCCCAGCAGTTTCGGCGGAAGGTGCTCTGCCCAGGGGCCACTACTCAGAATCTTCATCAGACACACGGCAACCGAGCGGCCAATCTGGTCTCGTCCTGCGAATATACCACAATGACCGGCTCTTTGAAAATTTTGCCTTCATCTGGTGGTCAGCCAAAGCTTTTAGATTGATCTGCAACTTGCCAACAATCCTCTGGGCAGTTCTTGGTGCTATTTAAAGCCGGCAATGACCAGGCAAGCTTTAAGGGGAAAAAAGTGTCGTGTCTGTTGTCGGTGACCTTTTTGTTTGTTTGTTTGTTTTTAATTGAATGGAACTATTTTTGCCTTCAAAACATGACAGGATTTTGTAAATCCTATAATTATCTCCTTGTTTTCAGCTAATGGCCAGTGAATCTATCATGACCAGGTCAGTTAATGAAAGTCACCTGATTCTGGCAAGGAAGCAAGACAGAAAGACAGGCAGGCAGGTCGGCAGACAGATAGCCAGGTTAGTGGGCAGGCAGGCAGGCAGGCAGGCAGAAAACATCCTTTTCTGACAGTGGGTCTGTTGGATAGTCGGATTTCTGGATGTTCGTCTGCTTGCCTGTCTTTCATTCTCTCTGTCCTAACGTGAGAGCGTATATCACGGAACTGGTGACACTGTCGATGATAAGCAAAACGACGCCGAGGACGAGGAGAACGAGGAGGAGAGATGTAGTAAGAGGAAGAAAAAAAGAAAGAGGAGTAGATGAAGGTGTAACAGGAGGAGGATGAAAGTAAAGAGGAGAAGTAGAGGGAGGATGAAAAGGAGGAAGCGAAGGAATAGACAAAGGACGAAGAGTAGAAGAAGAATGAGGAAGGAGGAGAAGTAGTAGGAGGAGGAGGAGTAGGGTAAAGAGGAAGAGAAGGAGGAATAGGACGAGGAATAGGAGGATGCAGATAAGTAGGAGCAAGAGGAGTACGAGGAGGAGGAATGGAGTGTGTGACGGCAGGAAATATTGCATGGGGCGGTGCTGGAAGATAGAGGGAAAAGGGGAAATCCTTTTCAGCTTGAAATGAACCAGAAGATTCTGTAGGTTTGTATCCCGCCAAGATGCTAGGAGGGGGGGGGGTTGACTGAAGAGCTGTTGTTATGATTTGGAAAGTAGGTCAGTTGGAGGGGAGGATACTACGCAAAGGAAGGTTGTGGGGGTGGTGGGTAAGTAAAGCAGTGGGGCGAGGTTCGGTGTGTTTGTAACACACTGTGTCAATAAACAAAAAATTGCGTTGTAAACAAACACACTTTGTCAATAAACACAAACGTACGTTGTAAACAAACATACACTTCGTCAATAAACACAAACGTACGTTGTAAACAAACACACACTTTGTCAATAAACACAAATGCACTTTGTAAATAAAAACGCGTTGAAAACTCGTTGAGCCTAACTGATGATTTTAAATATAGCACCAGGATATAACTTTTTCGCAGAAAGTTTTCAGACAAAACATTTCGAAAATCTGCATTAGCCTCATCACAGCATTACTTTCAAAACAGCCACTGCTGATTCTGCATGCAGACTCGCCACGGAGGAAAAAAAAGGTCAAGCAACTTTTTAAAAAATCATCCTAAAAGAGAGAAATCGGCGTGAGTATTAGCAATAAAACTAAAAGCAGGTCATTTGATGACGCGCGCTGTGAAATGGGAATAACGCTTGCAGGATTTCACCCAGAAGAGATCGGCGTAGAATCCGCTGGGCATCCTCAGGAGCCAGTCACCTGTGTAGGGAAGCAGAAATGCTTGCGAAAATGCAAATAAGTGTAAGCAAAGCTGGTTAGCTGGCACAAGTGCTTTTTGTATCTCGTTACCAGGCAGTCCTACATTTCAGAGGATGAGCGATACGAACAGTAACCAATGGCTGGCTGCTTGTGCGTGCACTTCCGGTCATAGGAGTGGACGTGAGATTTGTTCGCCCTCTGTATGTACGCATGGAGACCAGACACAAACACTTTGAGTGAGTGAGTGAGTGAGTGAGTGAGTGAGTGAGTGAGTGAGTGAGTGAGTGAGTGAGTGAGTGAGTGAGTGAGTGAGTGAGTGAGTGAGTGAGTGAGTGAGTGAGTGAGCTGGGGTATTAAAATAGGAAAAAACAGTTCAGTGAAAACCCTATTTTCAACAATTCGTTTTTAAAAAATCTTTCTGGGACGTAACCATAAGCAGTAACTTAAGGCAGCTGTGACATGTCACTTTAGAAATTGAGGGAAAGTCTTGAATGCGTTGTCAGTCATCACAGAATGATCTGTTGTCTCCGCCAGATGTTCTTCTCGACATTTGTGTATCCAGAGAATATCCTTCTCCATCGCCAATATCTAAGACAATAAAGTCTATTAAAGACGAGTCGTTTCAAATTCATCATGCATTTGTAGGCCCAGACTAAGAAGGAATTCTCTAGCCCGTTAGCTGTCAAGTTTGACCACAGGTGATTAGCAATTTCTGCAAATGAAACTTCTCTTGTGTGCCAGCCAGCGGTACTACAGTTTCGCTCAATGTGCATGTGCCTAGACACGCTGCAGGGAAAATATATGCCTCGAATCTCCTTAGTGCACAATCTGGCGTTGTACCAAACAAAAAGGTTTTCAGCCCTCCACTTGTTCGCGTGTGGAGGCATTTTGCATGGGTTTTCCCCGTCAACTTAGTGTCCCAGAAAATGTCTCCTTCTTTAGACACATCGCAGATGTGGGAGCGGAAGAGGGGAAGAAAGGGAGAGATAGAGAGAATGCTTGCGCAATTTTAGTAGCGGTTGCAGACATTTCAGACATTACGAAAGTTGAGTTGCCCAACATCCACCTCCCCTTTTCATGGCGGCCCATTGAAACTACAGCTTGTCATCAAGGCAGTGTCGTGGACAGTACGTATCCAGGTCCCCTATGCATGTAAACTGTACTAAATTTATTGGGGGGGGGGTCTCAAAACGCTGTTTCGGCGAACTTAGAATAAGCCATTCGCTCCTGGAACGACCAAATAACTGATTACCAAATAACGAGGGAAAAATAAGCTATTCGGTTTTTCGTGCATCTCGGAAATTCAAAGAACTTATTCTTCTCATGGCAGCTATTCTGGACTAAGTAAGCTATTTGGATTTCTTGCATGCGAGGCCAGCGGGGGGATTATTCCGTGATTAAATTACAGCTGCTTTGGCTCAGTTTCCCCCCTCCAACGCACACATCCCCTAAAAATGAAACCACATCCCCAAACAGTGGTTGGCTGATTGGTTAGTTGTCTGCTTGGTTAGTTGGTTGTTATTTAACATCCGCTATTGCGCAGTACACTAAAGTAGTAGTAGTATGACAAGTACCCGGATACTAGTACTACATTTTGTACATTTGTGGTCTATTGCCGACAGTTTCTTGCAAACTTTCTGCATCAGCGTGACTTTTGGATCCTGGCTGGCTGAGTCATTTGTGGTGTATAAGGTATTCTCAAGCGCCTCCACTGGCTGGGAGTCTGTGTCCCCTAATCTAGTTACTAAAAATAAGTCTGCAAACCGGTATACCAGGAAGAAACTCTGACGGCCAGCCGCGTCAACAGTTGCGACATTGGGAATTGTAGTGCGCTGGACACGGGATTCGAACCTATGATACTCTGTATCTGTGGTTAGCTAGCGTTCCTGCTATGCAAAGGAGCGCTGCTAAACTTCACCCACGGCTGGTGGACACGAAGTCTAGCTGACGGTCTGTAAACTGTCGTGCGCATGAGCACAACAGCCATTACAGCAACGAGTGCATTTTGATATACATGGACACGTCAACACAAGCACACAGTAACGCCAGCAACCGTCCGCACACCAGTCCCCAGCTCTACCAGAGCAATTCAGCCCCACCCCGCCCCCATTCAAACATATTTGAGTTCATACAGATACGACTCTCGGGGAGGAAGTGGGGGGGATGAGCGGACGGATTTCAGAACAGAAACCCTTTAGTACACTTACGCTGGACCCAATCGTCGATAGGGGTCGATCGATAGCTACACTGAGCTTGCTGATTAGAAGGGGGGGGGGGGAAGTAGAGAACTTGGAGAAGGAAGGGAAAGGGGTTCCAGTTTAGAGTCTGTCTGTCAGTTACCAGGCTAATTTCCGGCGGTGTCAGGAGTTTTCTCCCTTGCCACAGACCTGTTACACTTGGTGGCGTGACGGTAGAGGTGGCGGTAGCTATTTTCAGGACCTCTCGACCCACTAAGTGCGTAGCCAGTCAACTGTTCACTTCCGCCCTCAGTCCAGAATCGGGGAGCGCTGTCTTGCAGACCTGGCACCAGTGGACAATTTTCTGAAAGTTTGTCTTAAGCGTCGAGCGGTGCAGGTAAACACCACGGTACGCCGCATCAGGACACTGTAATTGATGAATGATGTCAGAAGTTTAGAGGCTTTCCTGTCTTGGCTATTTTAACTGTCGTGCGGCTGTTTCGCAACACCCGATGAAGCCTGGCGAAATGTTTCCTGGTAACGCCTCACAACCCGCACTGCCGCATGACGTAAGGAGCGACACGCCTCGGCGACACTTGGCTCTCACGGTACATAGCCACCATCTGTGGGCGGCTACATTTTAAAATAACTACATTCGCAACATGAGCATGATTTATTGCACAGATTTTTGACAGTTTTTGAAATCGCGTATAACTGACCAAGATGAATACTGACCCAGAGCCCGTCAAATGACTTGGTTGCTAGGCCATGTTAGGAGACGGTACCAGCGGGATGATTATTCTGTGAATAAACTACAGCTGCTCTGGCTCAGTCCCCCCCCCCTCCAACGCACACATCCCCCTAAAGCTCGATGAGACCCATAAGACCTCTCTTATGTGTCCCCTTTTTGTCGCGGCAGTTTTATGTACGTTATATTTATATACACACATACATTTTTTGGTCTCGTCCGCGCGAAGTGCACATCTTAATGCTTTCTCGCACGTTACAAATCTGAGGATGGATGGATGGATTTTCAGGGTTTGTATGTCTGAAGCATAGGGATGATCTCTCGCAGCAGACTCAGAAGGACAGTTTTCTTTGTCGCAGTCATTGCCCACATCATCATTCATCACCTCCTCTGCTTTGCCACCAGTTTTTGTCTTTCTGCTTGATGTCGGGTCAGATAAAATTATTGCTATTCATGATATACTAAATTTTTACATAGTCAACTTGGCCTTACATTTATTTTTGTTTGGTAAAAGGCACTGGTGTGAAAAAATACGCTTTGTACCTGAAGCGAGTCAAGCCAATCTCCCATGTTTAAATACATTTTGTTGCATGCGGATATTATTTAAGGTGAAATAAACTAAACCACAAACTCGACTTGCAAACCATGGTGTGGTTTTCTTGTTATTGGCCTCCACATTGGAATGTTAATTTAACAAAGATGATTTAAGTGGCTGAACTATTTTCTGTGCATGTTTTCTTATAATAATGAATAAAAGTTATATGTTACGGCCGCTTAGTACCTGCATTGACAACAAATTGTACTAAAATCAATAAGCCTATCTGTGGTGCTGCCTTCCATGAAAAAATTGATGGTACTGCGGTCTCTTTCAAAATCTTTAGGCCCCCATGTCTGGGGGTTGTAAAATCTTCTGGCACAAAATGATCAGAACAGATTACTTCACGTTCCGAAGGGATCCATGGTTTTCTGGAGGTGCCCACTCTGTTTATGGCCCTTAACCATAATGCCCTTGGCGATGGGTCAGATGGAATCCCGAGAGAAGTAAACAAGCAACTGAAGCATCAGCGTGCATTAGGACCCAAACGCAGTCCTACTGTAAGTGTGACTGACAACTGGGCCACAACTATTAACTCCATTATTTTACACCACTGATGGGGTACACAGTAAGACTGAATACCTGCTAGGCTAATATAGTTTGCTATACACAGATCTTTCCTGACTGTCAAGCAATTTCTGTTAACCTACCTGGCTACCTAATATTGTACAGTGCTGCAGTACTTGTGTTAGCATTTGAAATCGGAAACAACTATCTTTTCATACGAATATCTTAACACCCAACTGCACAACAAGAGCTAACCATACTGAAAAAATACTTTGTGGATTACTCAGACTGTTAAAATCTTCTACTGCATGATCAACACTCGCCAGCAGGTTTCGCCTGTACCGGAAGTCATCATTCTCGGACCGCCTGTTTTCCCCCAGTGCGCGGTCTAGAGATCTAAATATAGAACTCACTGATGCTACATATTAGGGTCTACGTCTGGGGTTCTCGCGTCACCTTAAGCATATCCCTGATTATTTTCATCGAGTGAACTCCCTTAACATCCGGGTCCTCTGGTCAGTGTTTCTTGATGGTGGCGTGTGTGCGGTATTGCAAATGGAATCGTCATTGTGTCGCTAGTTCGACTCGCGGTGTATGCCAAAAGTAATGTCACATTAAAAGGAGAGACAGCAGTGCGTTACAGGACGCAAATCTGAGCTTGTGGCCCGAGCAAAAGGATGGTTCACCTGAAAAATAGACACTGTGTTAGACGCTGAAGCAAGCGGCAATGTGTTGCACAGAAAGCTGCGCAAATTACAGTTGTCGAACGGCCACGTATTGCCAGACCCAGCGACTTTCAAAAACTGGAGAACAGTGGAAAGTTGTGCCATCAAGTTCATGGAAAAAAATCTTAGTGACAACTTCCTGTTAAGCAGGTACATGCCATTTTGATTTGTACGATCACAACGTAACAATCAATGTCTAGCTTAGCTCAGTTTCTCTTGTCACAGTAAGTTTTTAACACTGAATTCGAATTTATTATTTTCTACTTCTTGAGAAAGAAACTTACCGCAGATGTTTTGAACACTTTGTCAGGAAACAACGACAGCAAACCGACGGACGGTCTGTTGGGTCCTTCTTTGCCGACGAAATGTTCACTACACAAGCGGCTGTATATGGTTTGTTTTCTGGAAGCCATCTGCCATGACAGGTTTTACTCTTTTTGTCCTCACGGCATTCTCCTGTTTCTTTGCTGGACAGCGGCGCAGCGAAATCTATTTCCGTTGACTATCTTCCCTCGATAAGTACTGCTTACACAGCACTAATGAACGTTTTTTTGGCACATTTCTTTCGTCTACTATTCCAGCCATCACTTCGAATCTACTCATCAGCGAAAACCCCGACGCAACTACACCTTTCCTATCACGCGGTGGAAGTCATGTGGTGCCATCACGAGCCAATCATGTTAACGCAAAATGACGTCATTGTTTAGCCACCACCTTTTCTGGTTTCTGTCTTGTCAGGAGAGTAGCAGCCGCGTTAACTCGTGCTAAAATGCTGGGCCGTAGACCCTAATACACGACCGCTTCTGTGTGAATTGAGTTTAGTGCACTAGTACACCAGTACATCAGCACACGAGTACACCAGTACATCAGTGCATCGCACTGGGACATGGTCCAACCCTTACCACGTAAAATTATGAATAGGTTTGGTCTGGCGTTAGTATCTGACCTTCCACTTATAGCATTGGTCTTAAGGGCTGTTCACCATGTGTGTTTTACGTGCATGTTTACATGCACTGGATTGCATGAACGTTTGTATCTACACTTAATACTTAGAGGTGCACTTAGATTATACAGGGTGAAAGCGTCATTGTGACCATTGTAATAACTGGAACGGCAGATACGACAGCTCGTCTAACCCAACGCAGGTTCGGAGGTATCGCGGACTGCACTGCGCTTTTTGCGCTAAGTAACAAACCAGTATTCTTTAGAAGCACGTTGCAGACCACATGTTTCTGCAGGAGACAGAACATCACAGGCGGATCAGTAACGATTATTACGATGATGACGAGGAGGACGAAGACGACGATGACAAAGGAGATAATAACGACTTTCAATAGAAGAAAAAAGGAAAGAAAAAGAAAACCAAACCAAGCAAGTGAATCCAAGCTGAAACGACAATGTGTATTCTCCGATCTAAATTTAAGAAAACGTGCTGGATGTCTGTAAATAATCTTTTTTTCTGTTCTTAGCGAGACACAGCAAATGTCAGCACCACATCGACCGGAAGACATCTTAGTGGCAAAGTGGTTTAGTTTTGTATCATCAGGCAAAAGAAAAACGTGGAGGGGGTCTCTGAAACTCCACCTCTCTCCACCCGTCTCTCACCCCCCACCCCTCCCGGTACTGTTGAACCAGAGTTTCATTTTTAATTTCAGTTTCTGAAATACATTAGCCTATGAGACCAATTTTATGCCACGAAAATACACCCAGCTCTTCACTTTTGCCTTCTAATTGCTAGCGGTAACAATAAAACTCTTGCCCATTACATTTATGAAGTTTTTTCACTTCGAGATTCAACCGAGTGAATATGTAGCCGATCACTATTGTAATGCGTTTGTATGCATGTCTGTGTGTGAAACTATACTTGAGTGTCGTTGTATGCACGATGTACACGCATCTGAGCTTCATATTATGTTCAGGGCGGGTAAGTGTTTCTTGCTTAACACCCCCTTCCCACCGCAAACGAGGTACATATCAGGACGGTGTTGCTTAGACAACACGTGGGACTGCTGTAACAACACGGGCCCCAGTCCCACCCAGTCACATTATACAGACATCGGGCCAACCATTCCTAGTACTGTTCCGTGTAGTGCCAGAGTCTGGCAGGGCAGCTGCTAGATTGCCAGTTTTAAGTCTGAAAAGACTTGTCCAGGGCGCGAACCACCGACTTCCTGCCTCAGTAGGAGACGCCTTAACCATTAGACCATGGAGGCGGTCATATAATTTTCAGGTAAATGGCTTTAAATTGTTATTATGCCTTCTAAAACACTCCCCGAAAGGCTCCCTCTCTCTCACGTTCACACGCACATGCACGGAACATTCGCACGTACAAGTACTGTGCACAGATCCCACAGTGTGGTATTGTGCTTCTGTGGCTGTCGTTTCCAAAGTACAAGTACTGTGCTCGAAAGCTTGTGCAGCACTGAGCCAAGTTACAATGGCAGGCCCTATTACGGTCAGCATGCGGCACAGACATTACGAATTATGCGGTACGACATATGACACTCCTGTACTGTCATTATACAAAAATGTTAACCCAGCATGTATACAAGAGGCTTTCTTACGGCATTGATAGGACAGTAAAAGTACTGCTGTCTGTATCCGACCCGTTTCGTTGCCTGTATACCTACGTAGCCGCATTCCAAACAAAAGCTGTACACTTCTCGTACACTTCACGTTATACAGGGATCTCTGAAGCACAAAATGTCAACAATGGCCAGGCTGGGCTAGCTTCCTCTAAACTCTCGTAATTTTGTATATAAAGCAGTGGCTATACATGAAAAATTAATGGCTGGTTGTTTGATAACCTTTATAACTAGCTAGCTAGATCTACCCATGCATACACATACATAGCATTGAAAGTAATAGAAAACATAAACGTTTTACACGATTACCAAGTGGAGAAATGTTTATTTTCAGGACTTTTCACACCGATCGCTCAATAGTAATAAAACCTCAGGTTCTTGCATTAATGACGCGGTTATTGCAAACCGTTTTCTTAAATGTTGAAAATACAAAGATATCGACAAGGTTGCTGCATGCTGCAGAGGGCGAACACACAATTTTGTCAATTATGATTTTTTTTTACAAGGAATAACTTGATGATTCATGACAGGAATCGGTTTTTTTGGTGTTCCATATGACTTTGAATTTCCTACATAAGACTCTATCACTTAACCGAAAATGTATGGTTCATTTTAAAATCTTTTCTACGTCATTATGAGTTTCATCACGCGATCACACTTAGAGGAAGGTATCTTTGTTCTAAGTGATGGCGATACGGCTGTTGGGAAGGGAGAAAACAAGGAAGGCAGTTGATTACACACCCACCCACACCATGTTTAGTTTGTGAATCACTTTATGATTCACGTGGGTGCACATCTGAGTGCCTGCATCTCGTGCATCTCGACGTGCGTGCGTGTCGATGAGTGTACTGCCAAGTGAGTTGGGGGGTTTAACGCTGTGCCAAGGTCTCCAAAACCCTGACCTTCGATATCTGTGTGTTTCTTCGAGCTTTGACACAATTGAATCTTGGTGTACGATACCCAAACAGCGCGTACAGGCAAGTCAGAGTCTGTGTGTCCGTAACATGCGTGCGTACGCTTGCGGCTGTATGTGTGCGTATGTGTGGGTGTTGGAGGCGGAAGGGGAGGGTGACTGTGAGAGAAAGATATGGCGTGAAATTCCAGACAACCGCCGTCTGTCAGCAAGCAGTGAAAGTCACTGCTCATTCACATCGGCGCCTTCGTCTTTATTACCATAGAAACGATTCCCCCACCCCGCCCGCTTACAAGAAGCTCGATCACTGCGTTTCTGCTTGGGAATCCTTGTGAGCTCGTGCGCTTATAGTGAGGTGACGTCTTTTGCTGTTGCTGTGTCTCATTTTTCTTTTCTTTTTTTCTACACACACACACACTCCTGCTCTCTCTCTCTCTTATTCTCTCTCTGTCGTTCTCTCTCTCTCTTATTCTCTCTCTCTCACCTACATAAATGAATGGATGGATGGAAAATAGATTCAGAAATGGACGGATGGACGGACTGGCAGATGGATGGATGGATTGTAGGTCGGCCGGTCAGGCAGGCAGGCAGGCAGGCAGACGGACAGAGAAAGAAAAGCCTACAGACACGTGACGACCACGTTCAGCTGAGCCACGTAAGACCAGCAAAAATACCGCGGAACATTGATTTTCCTCCTTTGTCTCGATCTGCAATATTTCCGTATCATGAAGCGAACATCGTGGGACCAGGTCACATAAACCATTTATTTTCCAGTCCCTACCTCTCCATTTCCCAGCATTGAGAATAAGAGAATGTTTTCAACATATGACACACTAATGACAAACAGTGGTCAGGCTAGGAAGAGTGACTTAACGTAAGAGATAGTTCTAACAGTAATTCTGAAGGCAGCTTTAATGCTTATTGGCACACAGCAATATTGAGAATAATTTTCAACGAAATAAGGAAATAAATCAATAAGCACATTGAAAGAATGGGATGAATTGTTATAGTGACTGTATAATAATAAAGTAGGAGAAAATGGAACGACACTTGTAAAGAAGGAAAATAAGACAGAAGAAAGACAAGACTAAAAGGAAAAGGAAATTATTCATGTGACTGAAGACTTAAACGCAAACTGTGAGACAAAATGGCAAATAAGAGCAAAACATAGGAGAAGATGAAATTAATTCCAAAGACCCTTTGTTAATTCCACGAACGGAAAACGAAAAGGGATAGAGTATGCGTCAGGAAATCTCGGCCGCATACAGTTAAGTCTCTTGCCTTTGCGTAGAGACGCATTATCTGACAACGTGTCCCGACACTTAATAACGTAAAAAACATCTCCGCAGGCGTATATCGAACCGGTGGAAACGACTGAAAACGGAGCTGTCACGATACACAGACCCAGTACGCGACACATTGAAGGCAATACAGTCGTGTTTCTCCCAGAATAGGATGACATGTTTCGAATATGTACATGTCCTTTTTTTCTATTTTAACTTCTGCTAGCTGCAGAGTTGCAGTCAACAACCATTTACGTGTTTCTGCTTTGCATTAAGATGAATTATTTCTTTTGTCACTTGGTGAGGGGCCTGGATTATAGCTCAGTTGGTAGAGCACAGTAATATGACCCCATCCCCACTGTAGTCCACCTTCCTGATACCCACCAGTCTGCGGCGGGACGTTTGGCAACCAACAACCAGCCAACCTTGTCACTTGGTGACGTAAGAATGTCTCCTGTCTCAGGAATAGCCAATCCTTCAAAAAGGAACCGCACTTGGAATTTACGTGTGACGCGCGTGTTTCCCCTTTAACCCCTCCTCCCGCTCCCGGCTCGTGCATTGCGTGGGTTTGTATCTGTTGCTTCGTAAAAGAAATGCAGCTTTTTGCCCTCAGGGAATTACCAGGTAGATTTCTGTCTCCAAACTGTCGACACAATTTAGCAGAACTGCTAACGTCTTTTCTAGATATTCTGTATAAATGCAATGTAAGCTTTGCACTTGAAACCATAATACTAGGAGCCCTTACGAATGTTTTAATGCTTTAACGCAATGTGACAAATGACATATATAAATCCTGTTTGCACGGTATGGCAGAAAGATGCTCATAATCCAATACAAGATTTTATGACGAGAAAAAGCAAAAACATCAAAGATTTCTTGACATGCCAGACATATTTTCTGCTCAAAAGTTTACTTATGCGGATATATATATATATAAGGAGTTACAAACGATAACGTCAAAAGTGCTGAGACAACAATGTTAGGGGTGTACACAGCTGATAACATCTCTTGATATGACTAAAGAGCACTTGTAATCCTCTATTAATAGATGCACTAGATCAGATAAAGAGTAGCATATATAGGTTGGAGAAGATATGACAGCAATTATCTCATCGCCTCTCTGTATTCTTGAAAAAGTCTCCCTTCTGATCCCCCTCCCCACCTCGTGTGTGTGTGCATGCGTGCGTGCGTGAGAGAGAGAGAGGGGTGAGACGTGGAAACGCGGATAAAAGCTAGCTGCTACAATGTACAAAAACAAAATATTTCTTTCAGGTGTTTACCACTGCTCGCGAAAAGTCTCCAAGGGACACAAGCGGAAATGAGACTTCCGTGCCTGCAGGCTGTGCTCCGGAAAAGTGGACCACAAATTCCCAGATGTAAAGCTCAAAGCTGCTCAACATTTTCAGACTTGGGAAACAAATAGTAGTGTTTGACAGTTTATTTTGCATTTGACATTTATGAAACATTTCTGTGACGTTCTTTACGGCTAGAACATATTACTTCATGATCCAAACGCTCTTCTATCTGATAGGCACGGCGCCAATCACAGAGTGTGGCATAAATCTTTCTCTCTCTCTCGGTGTGTGACTGTGTGTGTTTGTGACTCTGTGTGTGCGTGTGTGTGTTTGTGACTGTGTGTGTGTGTGAATATGTGCATGCGTGAGAGCGTATTCGCGTCCGCGGACAACAGCGAAGATTAAAAAATGCAAATAAAGCAAACAAAACACAGTCGCCTATAGACACGCTAATATATGCATCAACGTACACATGCCGTCGCTTTGCGTCATCTGGACAACAGGCCGCTAAGTGGAGTTTATTAGCTGAAGACTTATCACTGGCAAAGTTCCCCTAGCAACATGAGTAGAACCATGTCATATTGGACTCAGACACTTTTGGAAGAAAGAAGGAACGAAGGAACAAAAGAATGATACAAGAAGGAGCGAAAGAAAAAGAAAGTGCTCATTACGGGGCAGCCCTGTGACTAAAAGAAATCACTATATATATAAATAAACAAAAATAGATATTTTCACCAAGGTATATCCTTGTTTTGCTTGCTTTATTTATTAAAAATGAAGTTACAAGTTGCAGCACAATAAACGTAATGAGCTAGACGCGCTGCCTGCGTGTAGAACCTCACTCCCACTGGTCTGGTTTCGAATGGCTGTTTTGCCGCTGATCATACATCATGGCTGCTTGGCGCGGTTTCTTTTGCTCTCGATCGCGATTAACACATACAAGACGCAGGATAATGGCAATCTGCAGCGACCTTTTGCACGTCGTGTGCAGGGAACCATCACTGCTGCATGCCCGTTTACAGACAGGATAATGCAGAAAATGAGGCATGAGTAAAGCGACATGAGACATGAGTAAAGCGACATGAGACATGAGTAAAGCGACATGAGACATGAGTAAAGCGACATGAGACATGAGTAAAGCGACATGAGACATGAGTAAAGCGACAGAACTGGAAGGTATTACTCTCGGAAGCCGAATTCTGTACTCGCACGCATAATGCAAACCCGCACTTTTATCGGCGATTTTTTTTGGGGGGGAGGGAGGGTAGGGGGAGGGAGCCTGTGCTACTACCGTTTGTATATGTATGTATATGTATAGAGAGAGTTCGAAAGACCAACAAATACACACAACACACATACGCGTGCGCACGCACACATCCACACACAAAGGGAGGGACAGAGCGAAAGAGCTATACAACAGACAAGTACTTGATAGACGGTCGCACAGACCCACAGACTCAAGGACAGATTTTTAAGTTATACAGATAAATCCCGATAGTTTAAAACCTCTGTCTTAGATAACATGCTAGGGGACCAAGGCAGGCGATAGATCTGTTGGGGTTATATGTGAAAGCGCGGTTGTCGATGAAGTTCGGGTTTAGGGGTGGGGTGGTTTGGATTGGATGGCGTGCAACGCGCGAATCCCAGCCACTGAAAAAAGATGGGCTGGGGTGACAAAAATCCTATGCTAGCGAGTTCATAGCCTGGGGGGCGGGGAGGCTAACGGTGTGCGAAAGGTTATT
>SMGT01006405.1:168237-182244 GCA_004794575.1 Lanistes nyassanus
CGTTAAGTTTTTACCAACGTCAAAAGTAAGCGTAAGACAAAGCAGACAAAAGGGAAATATAAATAGCACTTCCCTCAAGCAACGTCGTAGCTGGCCGCAGAGGTATGATTGTAGGGATCACTGGCAAAGCCAAACGCTGAAGCAGACGGGCAGGCGGTGAGCGGGAGCTCACAAGGCATGACCGGTCGGCAGCAGCGCTCAAGAGAAAGTCAGCTTAACCTGTCAGTGAGCTGTACGCACGGGGAGCTCAGCGTGTGCGCATGCGCGGAAGGGGTCTTACCAGGGTTCCCTGGGTGGATTTTGTTTTTAGGGTGCGATTTAGGGATCGCCAAATGAGAATTTAGCACTTTGGGTCATGGTACAGTATTGTGACAAGAAATAGGTTTTCGGTGACGTGGTTTGCAACTAAATGCCGAAATGGTGTTTGTATTTTTTGCACATCGACGTATAAATTTCTGTGGTTTGCAAACTCACAAATAAATGAAAGGGAGAAGAACGTGTGATAAAGAAAATCAAAAGCGCATTCTGCAAAAGTCGTGTCAACAGCATGAAACTATGCTTAACCTACCTCCATCGCCACATAACTTCAGCCACCCATGCACACAGCTTGGTTGAAATGATATGGAACTCTAGACAGTTTTTTTTATATTTTATGTATTTTTTTTGCAAGCTGCTGTAATTCCAATAATGGATCCATTATTGGCATATGGATATTTATATCTGCAACCACTGGTTTACTGTTTGGACAAGTTCATCAGTCATGTCTGCATTTGAGAGAACATTTCAACTTGGAGAAGTGCATATATTTTATTCTCACAATCTGCAAAATTAACGCCAAAACAGTGGGGTGGTGTGGGTGTTGACTGATTAGACTGATAATCCCATCCATGAAGAATAGTCTGTTTTACTTGTTCTGAGGTCCACATCACAACAATACCATGCACTATGGTGGTATATACATCTAGACAAAACAGCAATGTTCTTATACTCTTGACAAACACACACGAACACTTGCACAAGCACACACACACCTGATGATGTTGGTTGAGACAAGTTACTGTGTTGCCACACATGGGACTGTTGTCGCAATACAGGCTTCAGTCCCAACCAGACACATTACACTGACACTGGGCCAACCAGTCCTAGTACTGTACCCTGTAGTTCCAGGCATCTGGCAGGACAGCCACTAGATCACCAATTTTTAAGTCTTAGGTATGACTTGGCTGGGTGCAGATGCCTTAACTACTAGACCACTGAGGCGGCTAGGGGTACAGGGAAGGCCTGAGCCTTAAACAAATGTGCGTGTGGATGTAACTGCAGTGCAGTGTGACTTCATTAACAACTGATATTTTGCACATCAAGGAACAGTTGTGGTAATGCTGCATGGCTTTTTTTCCTTTATGTTGTACATTTTTAGTGCCACATTTAACGAGGAAGAACAAGAAAAATGACACATTTATCATGGTATCTTCCTTGCAAGCTTTGCCAAAAAAGGATAAATTGTTCATCACTAAATATTCCAAACCATTCTAATAATGAATGGGTCTCCTTTACAAGTCGTGTCATCTTTGTAAATAATTGTATGCACACAGATGTGCTTTAGCAATCTATATTAAAACTATCTGTGACAATCATACTTCAGAATATGTTCACAATAACAGGGCAAAAAAACAAAGCCCATAAAATCACAACCACTTTCAATAAGAAATGGAATGTAGGACAAAGCTTTCCACAATCAACAATCGAGCACAAAACGTGGCTCCATCTCTCCAACATTGTGACGTAAAACAAAATCTTTCATTCTGTTTAGACAATGGGTTTCATGTAATTATGGATTGAGAAATGTGCAATGAATAGAGATAGCATGTACATGGGAATAAATAAATAATGCAAAGTGTAAGTGTTGGGGAGCTAGTACAAACCAGTTGATAGGTGGTAATTACAGGGAAAAAACAGACTTAGCTATGAAGGCAAAAATATACACTGCAAAAGTTTTAAAATCTGAGACTTTTTTGGCAATAGGGCCAGGTGGGACCTTACTGTTATAATTGTGTATTGTTCATCTACAAAAATACATAAAACCAAACATTTAGGGGCAAAATTTCACAAGGATATAAATATTCACAACCTTAGGGATTTATATGTTTATGCTCAAGTCTTTATGAATTCCTTAGCCAACATTTTTTTCAACTCTTTCCAAGAACAACAGCAACAAAATCTAAACAAAAGACCATTTTGGGTGCAAAGGAATGTGACTTTCTACAAAAGAGTTACATCATGTACCATGAATTGTTTTGAGCAATCCAGCAACAGTCTCTTTAACGACAATTTAAAAACCAGTGTCAACAGAAATAGCAAATACCTTCTCAATGTAATTACTAGACTTCAAGATGAAAAGGAACTACAGATTTTTTAAAAACTTGTTAGACTGTCAAAACAAAGATTTTTTTCTCAAGGTTTATTTCTTCTTAAAATTATTCTTATCTGAAAGCTGGAAAACACTCATGTATTCAAAACAGACTTTAAATCATTCCCAACTTCTGTACGAAAAGTTCTCATAACTACCGCTGAGTCTGTATTTTGGAATTCTTCAAATACCCAGACTAATCCTTTAAGTGCTGACAAGGAAATGGTACATTAATGCACTGGAAGGTCATTGACATCCATGTACTTCTGTAGACCTTCTAGTGAAACCAGGAGTTGTGCAGTAAGACTGTTGGTGAGAAATATGGACTGAACAATGCTTGAAGACGTTAACAATGATGTTTGTCTCTGACTGGTCCGTAGTCCTCAGCTGCAAATACTTGGCGGGTGAAATTGTTAAAAAATATTTTTAAAAAATACAGTGTTTTCAGTGGTAAATATAGTGATGTGTATGTTTTGCACCTCTGAAGATTTTTTCTTTACATCAAAAGCAAAGCTATCAAGGCCAATGGCGTATCTTCACAAAAACCATTTGAAACCATTGAGCTCCATGTTAATCATGAGGAAGTATAAAGTTAATGTCTACAATATCAGTCACAGGTCAATTGCATGAGAAACTGTTCAGTCCATCTTTCTGCCACAGGCTTGTCCATACAGGGAGATCATGCAGCTTCTGAGAAAATGAAGACAATGAAATTTATCCTCACAAATGCTGTCTCAAACATTCCTGACAATGCTAAATCGTTTATCTCTGATAAAGAAACCTTCACAGAGACAGTTTTATGACACTGTCCTTTTTTCTGAAAGTTCAGTTCAGAAATATACCTCCTTATGCTCCAGACAGATCCTCCATTCCCAGCTGTCCTCGTTACAGTGTCAATGCCTAAGGAAGCAGCAGTTTGTGGGAGACGGTTTGGATAACAATATTTGACTCATCCTGCTCTCTGCTTAAGTTTCTCAATCATCTTTTGGCTTGCAACAGCACCTTTCTCATCTCCAGATCTCTCTTGTGCAACTTTCAGGTATGACCAAAAGGCCAGTAGGTCAGGCTGCAGTTCAGTCCCCTGGAACAGTACAAAAATTGTACATTTTATTACATTTAAGTTTGTTGGTGGTTGGCTGGGAAGACACTGAAAAATTATACTGACAGACCACCCATGGAATAACATAAATAGGTAAGAGATGTATATAATATCTATAACATAAGAGACTTTTGAAGAATTCATATGTGTATACATTTTTGTTATTAAATAGTACAGAAATGAAAACAAAATGCATGTATACATAAAAAGAAAAATCAAAATAAAACATATAAAAAAGATGAGGGGAAAAAACAAAATTTTCTATGTGTCTCACCTTTTTTAGAACAGGTACAGCATCTGCATACCTGCCCTGTAGGAGAAGGAACATCCCATATTCCTTGTAAACATCCCACAACTCAGGGCTTAGCTCCCTTGCTCTGAGAAACCAGTCCTCTGCCTCTTCATATCTTCTCAACTGGAAAACATTTGAAAGGATTTCCACACCTCAGCTGGCTAAACGGCAGAGAGAAATAGAAGGAGAAAAACATCAATCTTTAAACCCCCCCCCCCCCCCATAGCTACATTTCTGGCTTCAGCAGATATTTTACATGAGACATCATGACAGTTACTCACTGATGCAAGGCTTTTGGCTAGAGCTGTATATGCCAGGACAAAGTACGGATCAAGCCCAATGGCTTTCTGCAGCAATTCCACAGCCTTCTGGTGCTGCCCAAGCTCACCGTATTTCTCTCCCAGTTTCATAGCCACTTCACTGCTCTCTGTAATCAGCACACATGTAGCAATGCCACCTGTCCCATTCAAATAGTCTGTGATACTAGACACCAGTTATTCCTACTGCCAACAATACTGGCCATTAAACAGCCTCATATCCCAGCTCATTAGGGTCCTGCCGTTTCTATTTTTCCACCCCTAACTCCTCTCCTCACCTCCCACCATTTGAATCAAGATCTCGCAGCTTGTAAATTGCCCACTCTCACCACCCCACAGCTGGTATATCACAAGGCAATGTTTTCAAACACTAGTTTTTGACTTAACTGTCAGAATTGCTAACTTGTTGGAGTTTCCTGGAACATTCTCTACTGTAAATGTTTGAATATGTCAGAGATATCTCTGAATGTGTTTGTGCACACACATGCATTTTTTCATACATAGAAATACATTAGTTTGTCTAACCAGTCATGAAATGTACAAGCTATGGTTTATTCAGAATGAAATAGTTGCATGGCCTAGACATATGTTTTAGTTCAGTTTTTCAGTCTACCTAAGGCTTTTAAAACATGGATATGATGCTCCTACACTTTACACATCCCAGCCCACACATTCATGTCACCATTTGTTTGCTTACCTGGTAAAAGATCTTGAAGTTGTATAAGGTTGGCAAGTATTTTCTTGTGAATCTCTGTCACCATAGTGCCAGGATCCTTCAGGTTTTTATTTAGTTCCGTCACTGCAAGTAGGCAATACCAGATAACAGTTTGGCGAACTTTCATGGCAGCAAAAGCACAGTGTACCTTTACATGACTTTCAATATATGTACTTTCATGCACACAAATACAAATACACATTCTCAAAAACCTGACATTGTAAAACAACAATGAAGATTAGTGATTTAACAGGTTTGAACAAAATCCTTTTATCTCAGTAGCTGCATGCGTACAAAAAAGTAGTTCTGTCTTTCCTTCCTGAACAAAAGCAGTTCAACAACATCAGCTGCCATTAATAGTGAGATCCTACTTCTAATAGCTGGGATAAAATGCCACTGCATAATTATGGCCCAAATCAACGGTCAATGCCACCGAAGACACTCACACTCATAAAACAATTTTTCTGTGACTAGTATCGCCTCCTTCTTTTGCAAAGCCACTGCAATTGTGTCTCCAATATTCAGTGTGGCGTGGTAGTAACCTTCTGGCTGAGGAAAAAAAAAAAAAAAGTGACAAAGCAAACTTTAGCTCATGTCAGTTTTTTCTCCCAGAGAAGATTGTCTCCTCCCCATTCCCTCTTTTCCCTCATTTATTCTGCATCCCTTTAATGTTTGGTCTCTATTCCCACTCCCATCTCTTTTTAATCTTTGTGTTCATTTCCACTGGGTGTTTCATAATTTTTTTTTTTTGAAATACTTCTTCTCCAAAGGTAAATACACGTATAAGAAAAACAAATAGGCACGCTTATGCAGACGTTCACAGAACAAAGATATGAATTCTCAGTGTGTGTGACTGCATAATTTTTGAAAATGGATGGGTTATTCCTCATATTTTGGGAATTTAAAAATATAATAAACTAGATCCAGTTTTTTTAACTCATAATTTGCACTATGTAAGTCTGTCATTTTAAAAAAAATTACCTACTTAAAAAAAATCTTTAAAGAAATCCCCACAATGGAGACTTACCACGTAAAGTATATCTCCTCCTTGCTGGACACACTCCACAGGCTTTTTGTCCTGAGTGAGATTAGGGTAGATGCGGTCATACCAGTCCATTATTGTAAATCCATGATACACACCTGCGGGGTCAGACAATCAGATACCAAGCTGTTCTTGGCTAGTTTGTGCTGCTCCTGTATCTATACAATTCATCAACAAAACCCACTTCCAAAACCTTTTGCTGAAGTTCCTCAGAACTTGTCAAGTTCCACTCTAACAAACAAGACAGACATTCTCAGCCTACTTATGATTTCCAAGAGACTGCCTTAATTAACAGCAGGAAAATGTGCTGTCACAGTATTTGAAAGCATTATATGTTAAAACAACCAATATTCACACAGTACACAAAAATCACTCACGACTCACTCACTCCCTCACTCACTGACTCACTCATTCACTCAACAGATGAATCCACCAATCCCACTCAACCTCTTTCAAATTCTCTTTTTAAAAGTTTTAGTTGCACAAAGGAAGAGATCAATAAAACGTGCAAGCTTTCTTTGGCGGCCAGACATCAAAAGAAGACCACCTACCACCCGGCGGTGTGCTGTTTGTGGGGTACAGAAACCATCGCTTGCGTCCGAACACAACCCCATTCCATGTGTCAGCGTGCTTATGGAACACTACCCCAGAACCAGCAGCTCCCAGAAAGAAGATGCTGTCGTCGAGATCGTCCTGCGAACAGTTACCACACTGTCTTATACCTTCAAAATAAAATTCTCTATTGGCTAGTTCGATAATGCGTATATATTAACCAATGACCGTACGTGTGACTTCATTTAAACAGTTTTACGCTCTTGAAGGCTCAGTGAAATAACGGGAGAGATCATATCTGTGTGAACGGACCATGCAAGCGTCATGATGCGAACCTACATTTCTTCTTTACATAAACGAACCTTTTAAGGGAGACGCATGGTTTCTAAGGTAGGGTACAAAAACGTCTGAAAAACTGAGTCAGGTAGATTTCATGACATCGGCTTTGGAAGACAATTGGAATCGAATGATCGAATGAAAAAAAACCAACGTTGACCTGCTAAATTAAGCGTGGTTCAAAAAGTTAGAGCTACTGTAGCGGACAAAAGACAAAACTAATGATCTGTTATCAATTAAACGCGATGTGAAAGCTTTCTAATGTCAAAGGATGGGGGAAACACCACAAACTAAAATCCCGGAGGGATGACTGGCAGTTATATTCGTTCTGTGGCAAGTGAAAAGTTTATGATTTGGGGTAAGAGGGAAACATCCGTTCAAATTAACATTGCGCTTTAAAATATCACTGCAAGCACCCACGATCACGACAGGGGGAAAGCATAAGAGCTACGCAGATTTTATAACAGAGCGTATTTTATTTGCATTTCAGGCAGTTTTTTAGTGCAGCAGAGTGAAACAGCCCCCTGCGGAAAGAAACGACAGGCAGACGGTTGGAAGCATCAGGGGTTGTGGTTTATTTCTTCCAGAAAAATTGCGAGATGTGTACACCAAGCGGATATGCAACGTTTGGACAACAGACAACTTTGTGCCATTTCACCAACCCTCGGGTCTGCTTGGTCTCCAGCATATCGAGCAGGCCATGCCAGGTACTTGGCAGGTGTCAGCTGCCTCTCGACTGGCAGAAAATCTGTCCAATCATTCAATAGGCGTTGTCCATCGACCAGTCGACAGAGGCCCTTTGAGTCTTTCTCTCTCCCATCATAGTCGAGGGAGATTGCCTGTCATCTACAGTCTTATACATATTTCTCTGCGAGATGAAGAGTTCCTAAATGTACTGGTAGCATTTAAAAAGCAAAACAAAAAAAAAACACGAATTCGGAACGTCACATCAGCTTTTCCTACAAGCAAACACGATTGTGTAGCTTCCAATGACGTTACGACTCGCCGCCCCCTGGGAATGTGTTTCTTGTGACCGCTCCGTGTTGAATCATCGTCGCCGGGTCAGTAGATGACTACTTGAATTGTGCTGTCTGTCCACGCTCGTCGCCGGGTCAGTAGATGACTGCTTGAATTGTGCTGTCTGTCCACGCTCGTCGCCGGGTCAGTAGATGACTGCTTGAATTGTGCTGTCTGTCCACGCTCGTTGCCGGGTCAGTAGATGACTGCTTGAATTGTGCTGTCTGTCCACGCAAGAAGCGGAACGTCGGTCCAGGCACTCCAGCGACGTTGTGTCCATCCTCACATCACGGCGACAAAGCAGTCCTGTAGGTGGTCACCTTTAGATCATCTTCAGCCCCTTGACAATGACGAGAATGGAACATCCACTGGCGTCTTGCTGTCTGAACAACCCGCCACTACCTCATGTGCGTCTCACGTCCATCCCGACACGTCTATTCGGTAATGCGCGCAGACAAAAAAAAATCTACGTCTTCTCTGCCTCCTGTCGCAGCGTGCGGTGTCCATAACATTACGGTAGCCACGTGGTACTACCTGCACGGATGCACAGCCTTTCTGACACTCATCACGCCCACAAGCACACAGCCTACAGTTAAAACATCACCTGTCATCTTCTACCCACCATCCCGACTCCAGCTGACTTCTACCTAATCATCCTTTCTATTTCTCGAAGTCTTATCAATAAAATCTAGCTTCTTTCCAGATATTGCAAACAAGAAGTCGTTAACCGGGTCTTTACAGGGACACTGTTCGCAACGTACGTTCTAATGGTCCTCGTGCATTTTCTCACCTGTGGCATAAAGTAAGATGGTAACGTCAGAGTTCCAGGCAGATCTGAGGCTTTGTAGAACTCCCGGTCAAACAAGTAATACCTGTTCACATAAGAAAAATGTGCCCATGTACCCGCCGTGCATGCGCACACACAATGTGTAGATACAAGCAATGACGCATGTACTCTCTCACATACTCCTACACACAACTGCCCACACCCCATCCTCGCAGAGACGGAGGGTAGAGGGGACAGAGAGGACAGAATAAGTAATCATTATATGTGGTCCTAACTCCTAACCGAGTGCGTGAGTGAGTGCGTGGGTAAGTGAGTGGGTGTGTCAGTCCGTCAGTCAGTCGTATCACTGATCTACAGCACTAGATTAAATGTAAGTGACCATGAGTTACAAATTTCTCTATCATCGTATGAATGCTTGTACATGCATTGCGCAGGATCACACTGATAAAATAGCGCTCACTCCCCTTGAAGCTATACGAAGAGTACTTTTATATTATCATCACACCTTCAACCGGCACTTCCCCTTCCCCTAATCTTCTTGTATCTCCTCGTCATCGTCACCATGATCATCGTTGTCGTCGCCTAGTGGCTGGTGTACAACACTAAAGACTTACTTCGCTTCTCCCGTGTCCCGCCGCGCCTCGTGCATCAGGCTGCTGGTGAAGGTGGCCAGTGACGTCATCAGCTCCCCGTTGCCCCCGCGTCGCACGATCTCTATAGAGCCGCCGGAGCTGATCTGCGACTCACCGTAGGCGCGGTTCAACTCGCGCCGACCCCACTTGGCCGGCACCGTCCAGTCGCGGGCGCCGTTCGGGAAGGTCAGCAGCAGGGGGCGCTTATGGCGATACTCGCGCTCGAACCTGTCGGCGGTCATGTCGGTCACGGACACCCGGTCCAGGGTGCAGCGCGACGTGTCGAAGCGCCTCGTGGTCTCTGCGTCGGGCAGCCTCCATCCGCCGTTATCCAGCCAGACTTTCTCGCGGCTGGCTGCTGCAGGCGATGACAGGTCATCGTCCGTCTCCAGACGCCTAGTAACGGTGTCAAGCACGGAGCGCCACAGGTCCCTTTCATTGCAGACGACAGCCAAGACAGCAGCTGCTGCTACAACGATGATAGCGGCCTTCGTGAGGAAGGCGCGGTGGTGCAAGGAGCTGGTGGGTGTTTCAGACGGCCCCTTCCTCTTCAAGAGCACGCCGTCATTGGCGCTGTCACGACCCTCCTTGCGCGACCGTCGCGTCTTCATGGTTGTCTCACTGCAACATATCAGGTGAGGTACGTCTGTTTAATGACATAAATGCTTCACTGACGCCACAGAGGGTTGCATCATCACATCCGTCCATGGTCACTGCTACCTACTGGTTTTGGCCAGGCGGCACATCGGTTACACTGCGACAAAAAAAATCAAAAACACCTACACCTCACTTTTCGATTGCGTTATCTGCGCTTCCCTTATGTGTGTACGAACACCTTCGCCCATCGTTAGTGCTTGCTACGCAGACAGTGTCACGTTTTGGGGTCTGATGGATCAAGGAGATTGCACCGTAGATTCCAGGTGTGATTTATCCTCGACTCTCAGGCCCTAATTAAGGTCTATTATCCCCTTGTTCAAGCCGCCATCTATCAGCTCACGTCATCACCAGCCCAGGTTCGGTCCCTGTTCACACTTATGATCAGGGCTACTGACTCTAGAAGCAAGGGGCAAGGTGTTGCTTACCCTGAAGCACAGCTGGGGTGGGACCTTAGCAGGTGTCAGGCTAGCCAGGTGTGGATTAGTGTTCAGGGGAGGATTACGTAGCTGGAGGAGCCGATGGGTGTAAACAACCAGGAAGGGGAGGAGGTAGCTGTGTCCACACTAGGTGTCCACTTAGGGGCGTGCTCTAGTAATTGACAAGGGGTGTGGCTTCTGCTGTCTCTGACCTAATTGGTTGATACGTGGAACCGCATTGTTGACCACGTGCGTGTGAATGAAAGAATTTATGGACGAAAGTTGAAGATAAAAGGACTGGTTTAGACAGTCAAATTATCTTCCGCCCAAACATCCTGTGAGAGGACATCTTCCGCCCAAGACAGCATCTTCAGCGAAATCTACAGTGAGGGCATTGTTAGCCTGAACTCCTGTGAAGAAGAGCTGCTGTGGTGAGACGTACGTGTCTTGTGGTACAACTCTGCTGAAGGCTGAGGGATTCAGCTGCAGAATTTGAGGTGTCTCGTTCTGCTAGACGTGTGGAAGTCTAGCAGCGACAGCACATGGCTTGAGTAGACCAGCTGCATAGCGCAAGGGACTCTGTGAGGTTGTTGGATACCTCCAGACTGGCGTGAGACTCTAGCACGTGCTCCTCTGCTGTGGAAAACCTCTACGCTGACCGGGCGGGAGAGGACTGCAGAACGTAAAGGAGGGAGACCGAAGACCGCGGACAAGACAACCGTCTGAAGCAGGGGGCGAAGGTCCAACCTTACAAGGAGGCTGTCTGTAATCGAGCTCTTGGGGTGAGCTCAAGGGGCTGTGTGTCAGCCTTTGGAAAACGTCATATCCTCTGTGGCGTGTGTGATCGTCAGCATCGAAGTCTGCTGTTACGTGGAGGCGTTCAAGAGGTGTTCATGGTATCTACTGGTGAACATATCCAAGGAAGGAGCGCTCCAACGTACAGACTGTTGTGCGGACTGTAAGAAGCATTCGGGAACGAGTGTTGTGTTCTGTGAGTGTTGTGCATCACGTGGTCATTCTTTTCTCGTAAGCAAAGGCGAGATTGAGGTACGTGGTTTGTCATTGTGTTTAATGGCGAGGCGGATGATGTAGGTTGGTATTAGATGTTATAGTAGACCTAGCTCGAACAGAAGGAAATTGCGGGACCCCTAGAGTTGAAACGAGTTGTAACATATATTGTCTTGATTGTAAATACTCGCTGTTTATATCAACAATACATTCTTCTTTTTTGCGTTCACTGTATTACAGTCTTTTGTTGTTCTTTATGAGAGACTGTAAGTGGTGGGGGCTCGGCCATATGTATAAGAAATCATATTAATTAATGTTAGTAATACAGTGATAGTTCCACCTACGCATACGTCACACTCTTGACGGTGGTCGTGTGAGCGAGAATAGGAGACGACCTGTCAAGAGCAAAAAGAAATCTCCCTAGTTGTGACAGACAGTAAGAATCGTAGCGTTGATGAGCCCGTGATCTCTATCGATAAATAATACCCCCTCCCCCAAGGAACACACACCTGTTATTCTCGGACTGTCAATGCTTTCAAGTGCATGTATTCGCATTTGCGCAGTGTCTAATACAGATCTTCGTGAAATAATTTCACCTGCAAAAAAAATCATCATGGATCATGCGTTCCATAAAAAGAAAGACAAAGAAAACACAGCAAGGAAAAAGACCATTTCTATAGCCGTTATGGGACATTTTGTCCCCAACTGGAAAACATTAGCGTTTAGGCAGCTGCATGGTGTCGTGCAGGCTCACCTGAGGAAATGCGACACTGCCGGAAAGAAGCCAGTTTCACCTGGAGTTTTCCCAGTGGGACCAGCCGGATGGCACGGCCTCCAAACGTCCTCGGAGCTTGACCGTCTCTCATCACCACACACCGACTTGCCAGCCCCTCGCGCCCAAGGCTGAATGGCGACGGGACTGAGCCCGTAACCCAGAGGTGCACGTCCAACCGCTAGACAACAGGCACGTCCCAGCGTGCACGTGTTCGCGCATGGGCAGTGCAGCTTTGACGCTCGCAGGCGCGTTGGTCGTACTCTGAGAGTTCGGGGGAACAGCATCAGACGGGTATTGACGGGTAACGTCCCAGTACCTGTTCTTCAGTACCGCGCGGGGTTGGTTAGTTGTGACGGCTCCAGCCAAGAAGGGGAAGCAGTCTAGTTCGAAATCACGCAGCGCATGCATTTTGTATGCGAGCAAACGCTGCTTGCGTGAGATCTCGTGCATGCTACTCGCGTATATGCGCGACTGAAGACCCGCGTGCACGCGTGTCTGTATGTGTCCGATCAAATAATGCTCGCGTGAGACCTCCTAATGCGTTCCTGAGCGTACATATGCGGAAACAGGCGTCGATGTGTGAATATTAATAAGTTCTCTTCTGTCTTTTTATACGTATACGGTATATGCCGGTCTGCCCACATGTGTGAGCGCGCACTGACAACGTTTTAGTCTTGTTCATGCAGTACCTGAACACAGTACAATCTTGAACCCCTTGCACTAGCCAATCCACGTTTCCTTTACAACGTTCAACCACGGTGAGAAAACTGATAGTCTTTGTGGTTCATCGTCGAACTTCAAGTTACAAACAAATGCTCTCATAACGGAAATGGAAGGAGGGGGGCCTCGGGGAATGAGGAAAGGGGGAGGGGAACCGGTCCGAGATACATATCGTCTATGCACAGGAAATCAAAACTGTGACGTCACAGTAGTTTCCCTGGTCAGGGGTTCTGCCTGCGAGAACATGCATGTTTTTCTCCACTCTCCTTCAATTTATACAATATATCTACAAGCATGTCTCCGTGGCTCAAAAAAAGTTTTTAAAATCTTCTGTTATTGATCCCGCTGTAAGATGCAAAAACTGCATTTTCAACGCTTCATTTCCATTTTGATCCAGACAAATCAGTCGCTTGAGTAAAAGCCTGTTATGTTTAGATGTGAGTAAATCTAGAAAATTGTCACAGGCAACAAGTCCTGTGGAAAGTTGGCAGAGGTATTGAAAAATGTAATAAACCGTCTGCCGTCCGCTCTTTCCCTCCTCCCCTGCAGAATTCAAATATAGCCATAACTTTTAGAGATCGTTTTCCAACATTACAGTACTCAGAACAATTGTTGGTTGTTTTAGCATTGCAGTCTGCACCGGAGCATGCTACAGCCCCTGTTGAGGAGGCAAAAATGAATGCAATATCTCCTACTCAGTGGATGCGAACCGGGTGGACAGACAGGCAAGCAGGCCGACGTCAAGGAGGCAGGCGAGATGACGGGCGACCAAACAGTCTGAATGGAAACAGCAAGGCTCAGCAGTAACTGTAGCCTCCCTCCTTCCGGTGTCCGATAAACACAATGCCTTCTGCAGTCTTTGTCTAAATCATCGACGCGTTATCGGCAGCTATCGGCCCCGTGCACAGCCAGCAGTGTTTACAAGTCTCCAGTCGCGCAGCCAAATATTTAGCGAAAGAATAACGTGTCTGGTCCAGAAGACAGAACAAGCGTTTTGTGGTAAACTGCTGTCGGCCCTCTGCACACGCCGATGAAAGAGCGTGATAACACAGCTAGGAAAAACAGAACCCTCACGGCCACGATGAAGAACAATGCTTTGGTCGAGGTGACCGGCAAAGAATAAGAAAATATAGAATACAGAGATAAATAACAAAACATATCGTCTTCCAGCGCTGAATTTCATGCAACGCTCGTTTATCTTCGGAACTACTTCTCCCCCCCCCCCCCCCCCCCCC
>SMGT01006406.1:10015-20819 GCA_004794575.1 Lanistes nyassanus
ACAGTGGGCCATCTCTGTAACAACAGTGTGTCATATCAGTGGGCCATATCTTTAAAAACAGTGAGCCATCTCTGTAACAACAGTGTGTCATATCAGTGGGCCATATCTTTAACAACAGTGGGCCATCTCTGTAACAACAGGATGCTATATCAGTGGACCATATCTGTAAGTGTACCTGAGGGATGTCTCTGGCATTGCATTGCAGAGGATGCGAATGTCAATATTTGTTTGGAAGGTAATACAGTGTAAATAACAAAACAATTCATGGTTTTGTGCAGTGCTCAGAAAATTGTTGAAAATTGAAACAGTGCAAAAGGCTGTTTGGTCTTGGACACGAGACATTGGACATTGTAGCACTAATAAGTGTCTTTAAGCCAGTGCCTAATATAAATAACTAATAGAGTTGTTTGGCTCATGCGTTGTTTGGCTTATAAGTTTTGACTGTGTGTCTGTGCAGGTCTATTCCTCTTCCCATTCACCGGAAAATCAGTCAGGAATTGGAAGGGGACCGCATGATCAGGTGAGTGACCTCAAGTTCACAAGGCCAATGTCTGGGCTTAATGCCTGAACACAATTCATTTGGACTTTTCTGCTGACCTACCTTCCTTGTGGTCAGGATGTGAGCCAGCTAAGTGATGGAGCAGTGCTTCAAATTTTGCTTGCCTTTGAAGAACATCCTTACTCTGAAGCCTGTGATTTTTAAAGCAAATCATGAGGACATATAATTATCCACACACTGTTGATGTTTGATACCTGATGGGAAAAATACAATCGCAGATTTAAGTGAGGAGCCACCTAGGGTACAAGAGAGCAACGAAGGAAAAGCCGTGCATGTGTGTGTGCACAGAACATATTTTGGACCAAGGTGTCAGCCCCCCCCCACCTCACACCCCTTGCCAGGCTATGTTTGAGTGCTGCCAGTATCTTTGTTGGAGTTATCTTTCGATAATTTAAGCGCTGGGTCCTCATTTGTTCTTTATTAATTTGGTGTTTCTTTAACAGCTCTTGCCATGACCCATCATAGACCTGCCCACCTCATATGCCTGCCCTGATAATTGCTGCTTTTGAAAAGTCAGTGTGAATTGATCAGTGAGTAGTGCACATGGTGGATGCGCAGGGTTATGTTTCCAAACTTTTTTGTTTGGAAGGCGTAGTTAGGTGAGAATTTAGCACTTTGGGTCTTGGTAAGTATTGTTAAAGAGACACAAATTTAGCTAAGAAATTTGCATTATAAAGTGTGGTCATTCCTGATGCAGAATTTACCATCTGTTCTTTATCTTTGCTGTTGTATGTGACTAAACATGTGTTTGTCTTCCTGCTAATTTTTAGCTGAGATTTCTGGATTTTGTTAAAGAAAAGCATGCCAGACTGTGTGCCAGATGACAAAACATATTGTGAGTGGTCAAGACAGTCACAGTTGAGTCTGGTTTTTCCCACCCTGAGTCACATACCTGCTGCAGAGCAAATCTGAAAACAGCTTTCTGCTCTGCAAAAGCAAGGAACTACAAGGATCTTTGAAAGCATTAAAAATATGCTATTCCAGGTCACTGCATGATGTGAAAGCCACTCAGATGGGAGGACAAATACGATTCAAAGCTGAGGTGGATTTTGACGGCAAGGAGATAACGCGGGCTTACTTGTACAAGCAGGACTTGGAAAAGCTGTTACTTGTAAGTAGATCCTGACATCCTGCTTCTTTTTTTTAGTTTTTAAGAAAAAAGGTTTACTGCAACCGCTGTAATATAATCTGGTGGGTTGTTCTGTTGTCATGTTGTTCAGATTTCCAGCACAGAGGTCACATTCATTGGTTTGGGGTTTTGTTGCTTTATGTCCTGGTACAAACTACATCAGGAAGTTGTTTGAGACAAGTTTACATGCTGCCACACTGGGACTGCTGTCGCAGCACAGGCTTCAGTTCCTCCCAGTCACGTTATACTGACACCGGGCCAACCAGTCCTAGTACTGTTTCCTACAGTGCCAGACACCTGGCAGGGCAGCTACTAGATTGCCAGTTTTGAAGTCTTAGGTATGACTCACCTGGGTTAAGAGCCACCAACCTCCTGCCTCAGAAGTGGACGCCTTAACTGCTTGACCACTGAGGTGATCAGTCTCTATAGCGAAGTAATGGCTAACTTGATGTAATGCACTCGAGCCTGATTAACTTTTGACTGAGATGTGACCTTTTGACCCCAGGAAATGAAGGATCTGCAGACTGCAGATGATGTAGAGGCCTTCATGCTGCGCCACGGGGAACGCATAGTGGACACACTCGGGGAGGAAGTGGATCGTATCGAGAGAGAACTGAAGGTAGGATCCCAGTGTACACAGGTGTGTCAGGTACACAAGGTGGTAAAGTTAGGATCTGAGTGCATTCAGCAGACTCTGGTAGAGAGACAGAGCACTTTGCATAAGATCAGCATGCTAAGGTTTTCATTCACCAAGAGGCTGTTGTAGACAAAGGAGAAGATTGGATAAGGTGAGTAGAGGAGGTAGAATCAATATAGTGAGTTAATTTTCTCAAAAATAAAATTTTCTTGTCAATACTGTACCATGACCCAAAGTGCTAAAATCTCTTTTGGCGACCCCTAACCGCACCTTAAAAACAAAAATAACCCACCAAGGTAACCCTGGTAAGACCCCTCCACGCATGCGCACACCCCTTGCCATCCGTGCGCACAGCTCACTGACAAGGTCAATCTGACTTTCTCGTGCGCGGCTGGGCCGGTCGGACGTGTTTTCATCTGTCGGTCTCCACGTCCCTACCTTCCATCCGCGTGGCTTGTGCCTGGCAGCCCCTACGCCCTTTCTACTCTACGCTACGTCATAAAGGAAAGTGAGACTTTGTGTTCTCTCCTTGTTGCTCTGTCTTTCCGTAACCCTGTTTCGTTAGACAGTTATTTGACTTAGGGTAGTCTGTTTCGTCTTAGCCGGCTGACAGTAACTACACAGGGGGTTTATACATTGCTGGAGTTTTTTCCCAGCATGTTTAACGTTACTCACTTGCATTTTGTTGTACGGTCCTGTGACGCAAAGTGCTTTCGTCACTCCCCGTCGTTATGCTAGGTGTTTCGTTTGTTCACTTAGCCATGCTTATTCCTTAGGCTTGCAGCTTTTACGTACATTGCCCACGTTTTACGCTTGCTTGTTGCGGGTACGTGACTCAATGTTTCATCCCCCCCCCCCCCCACTCTTATGCTAAGTGTTTTGTTGTCACCTAGTGATGCATTGTGGGGTTTTTCCCTTTTCCACGCTTTGTTTTTATTTGGCGGGAGCGTGACTTAGTGTTTTCCTCACTCCCCCTGTTTCTATGCTAGGTGTTTTGCCATTTCACTTAGCTACACAGCGTGGATCCCTCCCTGCGTCCGGCTTGGACGGATTACCTGGGATCTCTCCCACCAGCATCGGTCTGGCGGCCGTCTCCGTTGCTTTGCCTCGTTCCCGTCCGCCGCCATTGCTGCTTGGCCACCGCATACCTTGCCTTTCGCCGCTGTCGTCTCGATACCGTCTTCTCACCCTGACAACAGCGTTCGGCTTTAGTGGAATCTCTCCCACCAGCATCGGTCTGGCAGGTGTCTCCATTTCTGGTTGCCGCGGTCTCGCCCGCCGACGTTGCTGCTTCGCCACCACACACCAGACTTACGCCGCTGTCGTCTCCATGCCGTCACCGCCTCTGGACAACAGTGTCTAGGCGTCAGCATCACCAACTTCCGGTCTCCGTGCTCGTGCTGGTCACTGGTGTAACCGCCCGCCGTGGTGGTTCGAAGAGTGGGAAGAGTAGCGCGGTGGCTACTCTTGCGGGACCCGCTGGGGAAGGGCGCCCACTGGTTTCTCCGGCGCCAGGTGGGCGTTCATTGGGTCTCGTGCCGTTGGGGTCGGACTTGCCTGCGCTCGCTCCCCCCCATTCGGCAAAGTGACGTTTCACTCGCAGGTTAGCCTTGCAACCGTGCAGTACACGTCACCGTCCCTCGCAGCTCGAGTGCTTCTGCAGTCGTCAATCCCTCTTCCGCTGCTCTCGGAGTGGGAGGGGGGGAGGCTGCGGCTGTAAGCCACTCACTCCAGGGACTGTCAGCGCTGATGGAGGAGGCTCTAGAGCGCGTCTTTTCCCGTTTCATGGTGAAGCGGGAATTGGCCTGTTTTCCTGCCAGCTCGGGCGGTTTTCAGGCAGACGCATCTCTATCCTCTGGCCACGCACCCGCGCTTCTGGTGTGGAATCACGCTGACAACCCCCTACTAGTTTCGCACGTACTCACCTGCGCTTTGACTTCGTGCGTTCTAGTCTAGGGGGAGCTTGCGCCCTTTCTCGCTCATGCCCGTTACAGCGAGATACGTCACTGGTGGACTGCGCCTCGCGCTTTCTTCCTGTGGCGAGGGCAGCAGACCATTTCACCCGCTGGGGGACTAGAGTAAATGCGCGGTGGCTACTCTAGTGGGAACCTCTGGGGAGAAACAACCACTGGTCCTCTGGTGGGCATTTCTGTGGTCTAATGCGGTTGGGGGTGGACTTGCTCACGCTCGTTTTCCCCACAGCATGCAGGTGTCTGACTCGCTGGTGCTCCAAGCCACCATGCAGTCAAATCACCGTCCCTCGCTGTCGAGTGCTTCCGCTGTCCATCGACCCCCCCCCCCCCGCTGCTCCCGGAGCGGTTGGGGTGCGGGGGTGGGGGGCAGCAGCTGTTAGTCACTCCCTCGAGAGACTGTTGGTTGTGATTGCAGAAGCATGGGTGCGTTTTTTCTCCACTTCCTTGTGACGTGAGAATCGACCTGTTTTCCTTCCTACGCCGGCAGTTTTCAGGCTGAACGTGCCTCCACCTTCTGGCCACCCACCTGAAGTTCCCATAACTTCCAGGTGTTTTTTCACACCGACAATCGCCCTCCCGGTCCTGTCAGTGCCTTAGAGCTTTGCTTCTCTGACACTGTACTTTCCGGTTGGGATAGCGATGGCCCTCTTCTCTTACTTCAGAGAAGCCAAGTTTGTCACTGGTGCACTGTGCTTCGCGCAAAGGCAAAGGCATCGTGGTGCACTCGCCCGGTTTCACCCCTGTGGTCGTTCCGGTCGAGTGGGGGGGAGTCTCCTACCGGCGGTCACGTCACCGAGCGTTGCGGCTCCCCCCCCCCCCCATATTCCGGTTTTCCGGTCGGGGTACCGATCGTCCACCTCTCTTGTCGCCAGGAGTGCGCAGTTGCAGAAGAGTGCACTCTGCACACTTGCACCCGGCGGAGGGGGCTTCGTTGTCCACTCTCTCGTTTCCTCTCCTGAGGTGACATCAGCAGAGTGAGATGGGGGCTGTGTTCTCCAATGCCTTCGGCATTGCTATGGCGGATGAGAAGATAGCATGCTTCTCCACTCCTTTTGGAGTTGGCAGCTCTCCTGCGGGAGACCTCGCCACAGTGCGCTGTGCAGGGACACAGGAAGACGCACAGGACTTGTCAAGGTTCTCTTCCCTCCACCTTCTGGTACCATGCTCGCGGCCCTCTGCTTGCATGCGTTATTGATGGTGCTCTTTCTCTGAGAGAGAAGTGCGGGACACCACTTGGGTCCACAGCACCTGCACGCATCACTCCTCCACCACTGGAAGTCTCATCTTCCTCCCCCCACCCCAGGCGGCCCGGTGGACACCGTTCAGTGCTCAGCTCTTGTGGCTGGCCCTTGAGTCCCACAGGTTGGTCTGGTCTTGCGTCAGCAAGCTCCAGTCCTCCCTTCCTCCCTGCATTTCTGATGGTCGCTGATCGACCATTACAGACGTGTGTTTGGGATGTGATGGACATGTCCGGTGTTATGGTTTCTGCTGTTCGAGATGTCAGCAGTCCATTTCCACCTAGGGCTGTGGGGTTTTTTCTGCCCACACACAGACTTCGCTGCCTTGCGAATCTGCTTTTGTGCACTGACGAGTGTGTCGACGGCATCTGTTTGCAGTGTCGTGCACACACTGTTTACTTTGGTGCTGGCTACACAGGAATCTTACCTGTTTGCCATGACAGACGTCACAGCCTCTGTCCACCAATTTGCACAGGGCGTGGCCCACACCTTCCCTCTTGTTTGGGTTCTCCCCAACAGGAGGCAGATGTGTGCTTTGGCTTTCTGAAGCGTCGGTTTGAGGCCTTGCTCTCCTACCAGGAGTCATGCAAGCACTCTCCCGATGGGCCACGGTCAGTGGCTTTTGAGGCCAATGACTGCCACCAAGTCCTCGTCCAGCAAAGGACCTCGGCACTCGACCTCATGCTGTCAGTGTGCTCATGGTCTTAAGCAGCTACCCAATCACACAGTGCTTACAGTGCCTTTGTGATGTGGGCAGGGTTCAGTCTACTTTGGGAGCTTGCTCCCTTCCCTCTGGCACGTTGTCCTTCCCCACTCTCTCTGCCTTCATTGCAGACGTGAGCGGGTGGCTCTGGACTTGGTGGTGGCCACCATACTGCAGTCAGCTGCGATGGAGCGGGTTTCCCACCCATTCCAGCCTGGTTTTACTGCTGTATTTCCCAGTCATGCACGCGACTGATGGGTCCCATCTTATGTTGGGCCTTTAGCCCCTTCTGAACTTGCTCTTCGCTGGAAGAAGACGCTCTCCCAGTCTCGAGCATTTCTTTCTCTCCTTGACAACTTGGGTGTTTCCATGATGTCTCGCGAGTTTTCTGTGCTCTTCAGCACAAACTTCGTGCATACCGGGTAGACTGGGTGCTTCTCGCAGCAGAAGCTAGCCTGTGACACTTGCACACGCAGGTGTCCATGTCACAGGCGTGTCTGCTGGATTTCCCTGAATCTCAGCAAGTCACTCTTCATGCTGTAGTCCTTTCTTGTTCTCAGCATGACATTCGACACAGTTGTCTTGACGGTCCTTTTGTGCTCCGACGCATCGACCTCTCCAGCAGTTAGTTGGTACCCGTTGGCGGGTGGTCCACTTCACTACACAGCAACTGCTGTCGTTGGTGGGAACGCTGGTGTCACTGACTGCTCCGCTGTCAGTCCTGCGACCCATCCAGTGGCCCTGCATTGGTTTCAACACCACATGCTTCGGCCTCAGTTCCAGCCATAGACCTGCTAGCCTGGCTGTCTGCAGGACTCCTTTCGTCACCCGTCGCCTCCAGTCAGTTCCGTCCTCCCAACCCTGGTAAGCTTTTTGTGGTGGTATCACCCACCTCCTTTTTGTGCTACTCAGCACTTTGGGTCATGGTACAGTATTGTGACAAGAAAATGCAAATTTCTTATCTAAATTTGTGTTTCTTTAAACAATACTTACCATGACCCATCAAAGACCCACCCACCTCCCCACTGATGGGTTTCTGGCATGAGAAAGTCAGATTGACCTTGTCAGTGAGCTGTGCGCACGGGTGGCAAGGGGTGTGCGCATGCGCGGAGGGGCCTTACCAGGGTTACCTTGGTGGGTTATTTTTGTTTTTAAGGTGCGGTTAGGGGTCGCCAAAAGAGATTTTAGCACTTTGGGTCATGGTAAGTATTGTTTAAAGAAACACAAATTTAGATAAGAAATTTGCATTTTGATAATGGAACAGAGAGAGGAGATACATATCGAATAGTTATCAAACCAGGAAAAGAAAATCCAGGATTTTCTAATGCCGTGTCTCACCTTATGGTCGTCTTAATCTAGTGAAGTACACCTGCTGTCAGTTTGATCTCATTTTTCAATGTTGATGCACAAAAACCAATACGTGCGAGGCCCGTGATGCAACCACCTGCCACTCTGGTTGACCACAGTGTAGCTGTACCGTGAAATGGCAGCTCAGCAAGCGAGGAGATGCTTGTTCGTGTGGTGAATAAGACAGAGTCTATAGTAACTAAGAATCTGTATTTGTAGAATCCCATTACAGTAAGGAAACAAGATTTAAGTCTGCTGAGTAGTGTACAAATTTGTTATGTCAGGGTTTTATGTAGTTGTTATTCAGTAAAATGTGCCTTAAAATTACTTCTGTCGTGTTAGTAATTTTTTGAATATTGTTTCACATCTATCCTTCATTCTGTCGGTGCAGAAGAAGTACCCTGCCCTGAGACATGTTGATCTGGAAGCCCTGTGAACGAACAAGACCAGAAGTACCCGGGGTGGAGGACATCCCCTTAGCTCTTTTCATCTTTTTTTTGTGCCATTGTAAGGAGAAGCGACTTACTGTATTTAGTTTTAAATACAAAAAAATAAATAAATAACCGAGATGACGATAGTTTCTGTTTACATTTTAATAAGTAATATTAAAGAAAAGTTGTATGTCTTTCTGTATTTCTATGCAAGCATCATGTCGTAAAGAGGGCAACATAAAAGGTGTTACTATTGTAGCTATTGTTTGGATCTGGAAGCAAAACTAAGAGTGGATGCAGCATAAGCATAACCATGTCCTTGGGACATTCTGGAAATTGTAAAAATTGTGAATCATGCACGTATTAAAACAATTGCATTCAGAGCAACTCCACCCGAGGTTGACAGGGAAATATTTATAAAGAGTACAAACCTAAGAGGAATGACCTGTGACCTGGAGTGACTGTGACTCACTGTCAAGGCTGCCCTCTCAAAAGCAATGTCCTGGAATGGGACAATGTTAATGAAGATCTGATGGGCTGTAGTGCCAGTTGAGCTTCTGCCACAATGTGATACATCAGGCTGGCAGGAACATTAAGAATCTCCGTCTTCATACTGCATTCAGAGGAAGCATTTAAGGGATGATACTTTTATGTGTCGATTCAGTCTTTAGTTCTACATGAACTATTTCCCTTGAACACGTCTGGCTCATGTTAAAGGTACTGTGACACAAGGTCACCACGGCAGAGGCAGATTGCAATCTAAATACACGTGAATATCACAGCTTTCACTTGGAGTGAGCTTGTCACTTGTCACTAGCCTTCAGTCAACAACTGACCCCATGGATGACTGTGCCTACTGCGGTAAATTTGACCTGAATAAGCCCATTGACCATGCGTTAGCAGTTGCCTCTGCAGAACAAGATAACAGTGAGATTTGTGTGAAAGTCCAGATGTGAACTTATGGAAAGGTAGTGTTTCTTAGATGAAAATCCATCCTTGCCTCACCCGATGACTCAAATTTTCTCAAGCAGTGTAACAGATGAAAAAGTTCTACATTCACAGATTTTGCGAACATGTTTTTTTGATGCTATGAATAGGTTTGGCAAAACTGCATTTACAACAAAGTGTAGATCATAAGCAATCGTAAGACGTAGCAATAGATCGCTGTTGCATGTACTTGGTGTTATATGTTAGGCTACTTTTAGGGGCTTGTGCTTTTTTGAATAACTGGATATTTCTGGTTCTACAATTTTAAGATGGCTGTGTGGCTCCTGAGTTTGGGAAGGTTCACTCCATAAACGATCCCACAGAACAAGGATTCTAAACTTATCTAGGGTCATGTAAAGAGCATTTTTATATGTGTATTGCCTTTTTTGGCTGCAGTAAGTCAAGAGGTGTCATAGTGAGATGTACATAAGAATTAAGACATTCTGAACTTGATTTGTATAAAACCAATGAACGTTCCTCCTCTGCATCCCCTCCCAAGTCTACTTGTTGCATTTTCAATGAATCAGTCTTTTAGAAGCACAGGAAGATGTCAGATATTTTAGTCACAATAAATGTCTACACTACCTTTGTTTTTCACCTTCGTGTGAATGGGAGTAATTCAACTGAATTCAGACCTAGTCAACAGTTATATCTGCCTTTTCTTTCAATTCAAAACATGATAGCCTCCACACAAACTATGTTTGTTGATGCTTATTCATTGCAGTAAATTTACATTGTGCCTAAATTTTCACCCTGTTTAATAGTGTTAACCAAACAGAAATCTGCCTGAGGTTTGTTTCTTGATATAGTGTGTGCAGTGGACTTATAAATACTTCGACTAGTTTTGAAGACATGACACCCTGTGTTTGTTTCCTTGAATTTGGGTTTTTGTTTTGTGATGTGGTCTTGCTCCACTGGAGAGATTTCATTTAGTTTAGTCTTTGTACATTTTAAATGTGTGTGCATGATTTTGATGGATGAATAACACAAGACAATAAAGTGTAACAAAACCATTGGGTTATGTAAGCAACATCTAAGATTAGTAAATAAACTGAGTAATGAAAACATTGGGTTACATAAGCAACATCTAAGATTAGTTAGTACACTGGGAAATGAAATCAGTGGGTTAGATAAGCAACATTTAAGATTCATAAGCAAGGCAAGTGGCAGAGTGTCAGGAAAAAGCTGTCACAGCCGATGCCGTCGGAAACAAATGCTTTTCAAGGCAGTGTGTTCCTACCGAGCCTGTTGCTAGTTCAGAATAATCTGTACTGCTGAAGGCATTCTGAAGAGAACAGCTGGAATGTTTGTATATACATTTCTCGGTGCATCAAACTACGTATATTATGTAATTTAGTTTAGTGTTTAGTAATGATGCATTTACTCATGTATTTTTGACGTAGATTAACAGTTAACCTGGATTCGGTAATGTCTGTTTAATATTGAACTTCAGAGAAGAGTTCAAGTAAAGAAAGACGACATGATATCCTGTTGTGCAAGTGCAACTCTGACAAAACATACATTTTGAATTAACACCAACTTAGTTGAAAGTGAGTTTTATCTTGCTTTTTCTCTGAAAACACAATAAAACGGTTTTCTCTCGTTATAAAGCAAACTTCATGGTTGCATACTTTACTGACTGCTGAGGCAGTCTAGCAGTATGAAGGAAAATCTTGCGGCAGAACAAGAAAATAAGCTGAAAAGTAAATTATTCTGTCAGTTTTACACATTGCTTTTAGATTTTGCAGGTTTCTCCCCTTCTTCTCATCCCTTAAATTTTTTGTGGGGGGGGGGGGGGGG
>SMGT01006406.1:20826-39383 GCA_004794575.1 Lanistes nyassanus
GGGGCTCATCCTTGTATTTGTGTGCATGCATGCATGTGAGAAAGGTTTGATCCCACCGAATTATTTAAATAGCATTTGTGGGTTATTTTTTGTGTTTCCACCTACTTTTAGTTTTTGTCTGAGAGGTCTATAAATATTTATTTTGACAGCTTTGTGTGGTGCTATACTGAGGTTAAATGCCTCGATACTTAAAAAACCTCTAAAGTCTGCACAATGTTTATATAAATGGTAGTAAAGTGTTTACAAATTTATGAGAGGAGCTGCCGAGACCCAGCTAAGATGCAGCCTCCCATCACCAGGTAGCCCTCATGCTTTACACATCGATCATTATTGGCGCTGTTTGATTTGACCTGATCATCAGCAACCATATTCATGGCCAAAGAAAGGTCACCATCCGATAGTTTCTCACGTGATCGCGATTGGTTTAGGCTTAACCAGTGGCCACGAATGTTTGCTTTAATGATTAATCTCATAGTCACTGCAAAACCCTAGCTACCCACCACCCACTCACCAAAAAAGGGGTGGGGAGGGGGTCGGAGGAGTAAAATGCTACCATAAAATACTTTTATGATATTCTAAAGTTTGACACGCCTGGTGAAACTGAAATAAAGCATTGGGCATATTGACAGAATGGTGCTTGTTGACACTTTATCAAAGGTTTGAAAGGTGAAGCTGGAATTTTTGGGTGCGTGGTTGTATTAAGAAAGCAAAGTTTTCTATGAACGCATTTTTTGAGGGTACATGTGATGTAATTGTAATTCCCATAGTTTTACTCTAATATAGCAACTGTTTTTAGCTGACCTTTAACCAACTGACTGCAGCAGAGGCTAGTCAAAAGTCGACTACTTTGCAGTAGCACTCATGGTTAGATACCAAGCAACTGTTTACTATCGTTACGATAAAGTCATTTGCGATCAAACTGAAGTTCTGAGGTCCTGCTATGTTCAAGGCACGCATACACGGAACTTGGCGCTCAGGTAAGTCGATCTGGGGTCTAGGTTGGTTGGACAGTAACTGTCAGCAGATGTAAATAATCATAGATTCTCTTTGAATAGCCCAATTCCAATAATGTAAGAACGTTGTGCCAAACTTAAAGACTGTCGACGCTTCGGAGAAAAACCTCGGTGGTCTTGTGGTTCAGGTGTTCATTACGAGGCGTGAGGTCGGTCCCCGGCCGCCATACCTAAGATTTGAAAATTGGCAATTTAGTGGCTGCTGTGACAGATGTTTTGACTGGGCCACTGAGTTACAATCGTGATGACGATGACTGTGACATATGTTTTGACTGGGCCAAGATGATGCCATCTGCTTTTTAAAAAATTGTCGTCTTCAGAATTTTCTTAATGCTCATGATTTAATTCGCCTTTAACAACCTGCTTACTCAGTTACTGTTCATTTCACAGCATGAAAACCGCTGCTACTGAAGTAGCGAATGATATTCTAGTGTCGCTAGATGGAGTGGGGGGGGGGTGATACTGTTAGATTTGTCAACGCCCGTTGACTCCATTGGCCACGAAACTCTACTGCGCAATGGGCTCAGTACTTGCATTGCCGAGTCCTTTCTCCTGGGTAGGACTGTGCTGGTTGACAGAAACGCTACTACAATGTACATGTATTAGCTCGCACTGTTCACTCTGTATACTAAATCCTTGTCCGATGTTATTCGGGCTCATGCTGTTTTAAGTCAATCATATGCAGATGACATTCAATATTGGATCTTTCATATCTGAGATGAGCGACTGGATGACCAACAACAGGTTTAAAGTAAATGATGATAAAACTGGGGCCATATTTAAGAAAAAGTCAACCCAAATTCCCGACCGCTTTCCAGGTTCTATCCACGTGGGGAATGTTGGTATCTCTTATGCGGCCACTGTTAGAAAAACGTCGGATTCATTGCGTCCTCTGACATGTCACTGGACAAGCATGTTTCTACCATTGGTAGATCAACATACTTTGAACTCCACGATTTAGCACTACTTGCCAACATCTCGCCGTCCAGGCGGCCTAGCACCTTTGTTCGTGGTTTCATTATGGTTAAGCTAGATAAATTAAAGCTTTGCTGTAAGAGAGATCAAAACGGCTGTGCGTCTTGTTCTTCAGGCAAAGTATCACGTTAAACCACTGCTTTGTGCACTTATCTGACTCCGCTCCTTCACATTTTAACGACCTCCTCACCTATCTCACTCCAGGGCGATAACTCCCTTTCATCAGTACTCGCATTCTCTCAGTGGTAGGTTTTAATTTTAGTCTTCTTTCCTCCTTTTGGAACCCAGGGCCTTTCTTGTCCTGACGAAGGGGCGATGCCCCGAAACGTCAACTGTCTGAGTTTGTCTCAACTTGATAAAGATTATCTGTTGTTCTGTTTTAACGACACGGACAGCTGGGTTAAAATGGTGTGATTACGACAGGTGTTTTAACGACACGGACAGCTAGCTTGAAATGCTTCCGTCACCACGACGACCAGGTTAACGGTATGGTGACTGGGATAGCTTCAGTGTTGACAACGGGAGGTGTGACGATAACTACAGGTACAGTTGACAGCATGACGACGTCATGGAGTGACGGAAGTCGGAAGGGTAAAACCACACAGGTCTTATGGCAGTAGGAGGGGTGGTCACATGACAGTAGAGTGACAGGTGCTGTGGTAGAGTGGTATGAAAGGTGGAGGGGTACTGCTGTGATGGAATCGACAGGTGGAGCTAACAGTTACAGGTTGAAGGCTGGGCAACCAGGAAATATAAATACCAGCTCCAGCGAGCCACGATTTTCCAAAAACGTCAAGCTTGTGCGTGCGTGCAATATCGCTTGTACACCTCACTGTCTTTTTTTTTTCTCATTGAAACTTTCTTTAAAATTCTGAGTGCTCAGGGGAGACAAGCCCACTGGCATGCAGCATGACGTCAACTTAGAAGAAAAGCGAGGCAGCCAAGTCGGGTGTCATAGATCATGGTTTTATTGCAGAAATGAGGACGCACGTCAGACATGAGCAGGTCACCATACCTAGGTCGACATCATTACCCACGCACAAACATCTTCGAGATATCTTTTGATTCTGGAAAGCGGTTGCATTTGTTCTTCAAAAAATATATGGTCACGTGTACAAAATGCTTGATATATACAACAATCTCTACTCAAGATACCTTGGCCCGTTCTGCATACGACGTCTCGCATCCTTTTCTAAGTCACTTGAATTCACAGGAAAAAACGCGCGAACTTGGGAGAAAACAAGCTGTGAATACCATTCTGGCAACGCTGTCGTGACACATGAAAGACTTGCTTGACATTCAAATATAATCATATCTGTTACTTCTCAAACGCTCCCCAACCTGAATTTTAATGTCATTCAACACATGATCTAGACTAAAATGGCCTAACAAATCCGATATAAACTAAAACTCGGCGCTCCCCCACAGCGGCATGCTCACTGAAGCAAACTGTCTGTCTTCACAGCACGGACCCCTGAAGTGGTTGGGATCTGGGGGTGGGGTAGGGGAAATATCCAATGAAAACTCTCTGTAACACAATCCTATTGCAAAATATTGGATCCCCTACCATTTGTTTCTGTGGAAAAGAAATTGCGACCAGCAAAGCCGATATTTGGGGAGCAAACAGCCCTAACTACACAGAGGTAACAACAGGAAACAGGTTGGAAGATGCGAATATGGTATATACAATGGTAATGTCTTAAAATGGCGTCGGTTTGAGAAAGTCTCTCTTTTACCGCCACCACTGCACTTTATAACTTTTGACCTTTTTCCTCTTCCCGCTAGAGGACGTGAGTTTTAAATGAACTGACAGTGCACAGCCTAGTTTTCTCAAAAGCCATTAAATCAGACGGCTGGAGGTACCATGGCAAAGTTTTATGTCCCGACTTTGAGTATTCACAAACATGACACCTGCTTAACACCGAAAAGAGAGCGGACACCTGTGACGAGCTCTGAGCACAGTGGGTGACGGTTTGGCTCCCTGACGCTTACATCACCACAATAAATACATGGTCCTAAAGATGCTCAAGTCCTACACTTCACAGTTCTTGTGAACAAACACCGGCCTTTTGACGCCGCTACGCACACCTATGCCGACTGTAAGCAGGTTAGCAGGACAATAAGCACCCGAGAGATGTATAGATTGGCATTCTGAGATGTCCATGCGATCAGAACTACCAACGTATACCCACTCATCAGTTAACCCACACACGCACACACATACACCTCTTTCTCACGACACTTATATTTGTATATTTTGGTCGCAACGCCACGAACGGGCGTACACCAGTTCCCCCACCCCCTTCCCTAAATGCGAGAAAGTGGCCAGGACGTCACTGCCAGCTTCTGCCCACCCACGTCACCCGATACTGAGCACAGCGCCGCCATCACAGCACAACAAAAGTTTTAGGCAGCCACACCTGTAACGCCATTGCAAACTAGCGTGACGTCACTTCTCAACTAAGCCTGACACAGCCTTACCAGCAGCAACTGACTCTCCGCCCCCTCGCCTCGTCCCCCGCCCCCAACCCCCTGGAGACCGCTCCGCCAGCGATCTCACACTTTGCGCTGTACAGGCGTGATTTCCACTCACGCTCTGCATCGTAAGGGAACCCGTTCTCCGCCTGCTGTTGCACCTATGGTGTACTTCTCTCGACAAAGTCGGGCTCACACATCTACTGCTCGCCTCTGTAGCATTTCGCTCAAGCGCCCAGCTCACTCGCAACACCACGCTACGATTTAGCAACTCTGGCGCAGGCACGCGCACAGTGCATGTGTATAGTTTCGCATCTTAGAATTGTGCATGCATACCAGGCGAGCTACCACGCCAGCGTGAACACATCCGTGCACGTGCTGGCCAAACGTCATCTCATCACATCCCGTGCACGTGTTGACCTCACCTCATATTCTGAACTCTCTCTCAGAGTCCGAGGAAGCACTGAGCGTCACGTGACCATTACTGGTGGCGGGGTGAGCCAGACCGCGGTAACTAGCGTGGTTGTGCAGTTTATGATGGGGGTTGTGGTGCTGGGGAAAGTTTGAGACAGGTTTGCCAGGGGTGTTGTGGCCAGAACTGTGCGCGCTGGTAGCGTGTCCGCTAGTGTGTCCGCTAAGGGCAGGGGAAATGGAGGGCGTGTGAGCACCAAGGGGGGAAAGGGAGGGAGTAAAGGACGGCGTAAGGGCGGGGGAGGTATAGGTGGACTCGTAGCTGAGGGGGGAGCGAGGCAGGCTGGGTGCAGAAGATGCCATGGCGCTCGTGCGCTGGGAGCGGGTGCCGGAGGAGGAAGAGGTGTGGGTGGGGGCAGACGCCTGACTGCCCCCGGCACTGGCCTTCACCTGTCCGCCACCCCCCGACCCCCGGTGGGTCTCCACCACCGGAGGGGGGGCGTTAGTGATGAGAGGAGGCGGTACGATTCTGGCCTGGGGGACGGGCAGGCCCACCCCGCTGTTAATGCGTCGCTGGGGCACCGTCTTGACGGGCTGTTTCTTGGGCGTGACCGCCTCGTCCTTCAGCTTGGCGATCTCGGCGAAGACGTGGGCCAGGGGCTGGTACTGAGGGCCCCAGTCCAGCAGATAATCCCAGTTGTAGGAGCCCGAGTATTCCTCCTCGCTGTTGACCACGTGCGACAGGTTGCCGGCTTGCTGCGAATCAGGCTCGTGAAACATTCCAGTGAGGCCCCCTGGCCCTGGCCCCGCCCCCAGATGTCGGCTGGAGCAGTCGATCATGGCCACCTCTTCATCCATCTCCGTGTCCGTCAGCTTGTCCAGATCCACCCCGCCCTCGCCGCCACCCTCGTCCGAGAACTGGTGCATGCTCTCCACCGAGAAGGCGATGTCAGCCCCCGCCCCAGCCTTGCCACCACCCCCCACCTTGGCGGCTGGCGTCTTGCCGATCTTGGTGGAGTCAATGCCCAGGCGGGCAAGATACTCCTGATGGGTGGTGGCTGAGGGTTCCGACAGCGTGTCATCATCCTGCTGGATGCCAGAGTCTGGCATGGTCTTGTGACGGAAGCCTGCCGCGTTGGTCAGGTAGGTGTTGGAGTTGATCTGCCGAATCTCCTCGTCTTCGTCCTCCACCTCTGCCGACCCCCGCCCGCTGGACGCCGAGTTGTTGGAATGGTCTGAGATGTCGGACGAAGTCACGTTGGCATGGTTGCGGTGGCGGAAGTGCAGCACGTCCTTGTAGACGACGGGGACCTTGACCTCGTGGGTTGGGGTGGAGACAAGGCCGGGCACCATGCTGCGCCCCGTGAAGCTACCCCCATGCGAGGGGGCGGGTGGCTGCTTGCGCGTGCGGCGTCTGCAGTAGAAGACGAGCAGCAGCACCACGACGACGGCGGGCACCAGGACGCACACCAACACGATCATGGCCACCGCCACGCCGCCCAGCCCCCCGGACTCCATGGTCTGGGCCGCCGGCACCTGGCAGCCTGCGCACGTACGGTCCACCTGCACGTCGCACAGCACCGTGCTGTACAGCGACCCGTCCTGCCCCGAGGACACACGCACAGTCAGCTGTTCGCTGTCGTACCGCATGGCCCGTCTGCGGCGCTGCAGCACGTCCTCGCTGGCTGGCGGCACGTCGTCGTGCAGGGTGACGGCCACGCTGAGATTGCCGGACAGCGGGTCGACGTGGAAGTAGTCGGAGGGCGTGTCCAGGGTGTACACCAGGCGGCCGGCGGCCCCGCCGTCTTGGTCGGTGGCGGACACTGTACCCACGTGGCGCCCGGCCTTGGCGCTGCCCGGCACGCTGAAGGTGTAGGCGGACTGGCTGAAAACGGGGCGGTACTCGTCCTCGTCAGTGATGCTGATGGTCACGCCCACCGTGTCGCTGCGGTTGTCGGGGTCGTAGGCTCTGATGGTGATGCTGTACGTGTGCCGCGTCTCCGTCTCATAGTCGAAGGTGGCGTTGATGATGACGTCTCCTGTCATGCCGTTGATGCCAAACAGGCTGGCATCTTTTTCTGGCACCAGGGAGTAGGCCACGTGTCCATACACACCGCCATCCTGGTCATTGGCGTGCACCTGCACAGAGACACATCACCATGACAACAAGGTAATGTTGCGGTCAGCAGTGCTACTGTTAAGGGAGAGACAGGCGTCTTTAATAAATCGCACTTTATAGTTTAACCGTATCCCGTTCCGCTCCATTCAAAACGTATCACTTTGACCAAGCTAAAAAAAATACCAACTTGGGAATTAAATCAACACGCTGTTAATAGTTTACTTTCTTGTGCTCTAAATTTGCATTTCTTCATTACATCTGTGATATGCCTAGTGTTTGGCAGAGTCTGCCAGCGGTGAGCACAGCTCACGTTCAGTATGTACCTGGAAGACGGTTAGGCCAGGCCGCAGGTTCTCTGCCACGCTTTCGTAGTAATGGGCCACTGGGAACTTGGGCGAGAACTCGTTAACATCCGTCACGTTGATGTCCACGGTGACAAAGGCGGACAGACGCGGCGTGGAGCCATTGCACGAGGCGCAGTCCACGGCCCGCACGATCAGGCGGTGGTAGGCGCGTGTCTCGTAGTCCAGGTGCGTGAAGACCACCAGGCCGCCCGTCTGATAGTTGTTGAAGAAGATGCCGTCCAAGTTTCCCGAGGTGATGCTGAACTCCATGTTGGTGTTGACAGGGGCCGACGGCGCATCTGCGTCAGCGGCCTGCACGGTGAGAAATACCTCGTGCGACGTGAAGTTCTCCGGCAGCTCCATCGCGTATCGCCGCTGCAGGAAGACCGGCGGGTTGTCGTTCTCGTTGATCACGTCGATGTGCACAGGGGTGGTGGAGTTGCGAGGCGGGGTGCCGCGGTCGATGGCCATGACCGTCAGGTCGTAGGCCTTGACCTTCTCATAGTCCAGCACGCTGTTGACCAGCACGCGGCCCGTCGTGCTCTCGATGTAGAAGGTGGCGGCGGCTGGGCCCGACAGCACGAAGTGGACGTTGTCGCTACGCCGGCTGTAGTCGGCGTCTGTGGCGCTGACTCGTAGGATGACTGTACCCTTCTGCACAGACTCCTGGACTCGTGCCCTGCACACAAACCTTCAGCTGTAACCATGGAGACGCTAAGGAAGGTAGGTTTATTTGACAAGTCGTGTTAACGAGTGACCCGCCACGAGTAACTGCTGATGTATCAACACAATACCCAAGTGTAGCCTGCACAAGTATGATGCGAACGTTCACATACAGTTCACTCGCTGTTCAGTGATCGTCTGCATGTATTAATACATAAATAAAGCAAACACTGACGTGTATATACACGTGTAATAACTGAACACTCTGTTTACATGTTTCATTTACACTGGGATGAAGTGACTCACGTGTAGTTACTCTGTGTGAACTCGGGTCGGAACTTGTTGACGGCCGTCACTTGTACCTGCACGGCCACCAGCGTGGACAGGGGTGGCGTCCCCTTGTCTCGCGCCATCACCACCAGCTGCACGACTGTCTCTACTGACGATGACGTAATGGTTCTGTTGGTGAAGATTGTTCCTGACCAACAACAAAACAGCGCTACATGTAGCACAGCATTTCACTCTTGCCTCCTTCACTCCCACAGCCTTGTGTGTTTGTGCCCGGATATGATCTGCTTCCTTTCGTTCTCTGTGTGTGTGTGTGTCAGCGCGAGAGCAGGCGAGAGAAGCAGCACAGGGTAAAACAGCGGGACAAGTAAGATTTGCTTTGGAGTGACTCGACAGGTTTGTTTCACAGACCGCTAGGGAAAGAAAAAAAGAAAGAAAAAAGAAAGAAAGAAAGAAAGAAAAAAGAAAGAAAGAAAGAAAAAAGAAAGAAAAAAAGAAAGAGAAAAGAAAGAAGAAAGAAAGAAAAAAAGAAAGAGAAAAGAAAGAAGAAAGAAAGAAAGAAAGTTGTAGTCTGACCATTGGTGGGGTCCACAGAGAAGCTGGGTATAGAGGCCGCCACCAGACTGTACGTGATGGCGCTGTTGTCGCCGTCATCGCGGTCAGTGGCGGCCACCGTCAGCACGGACCGCATGGGCGGCGTCTGCTCGGCCAGTGTCGTCTGGTAGGTCCGCTCGGGGAACTCGGGGGCGTTGTCGTTCTCGTCTGTCACGAACACCTCCAGTATCGTCGTCACTGTCGTCAGCCCATCCGTCACCTGCACAGGTAGAAAGGTGATTGGGGTGGGGGGAGGTAGACAAGGTGATTAAAGTGGAGGGAGGTAGACACGGCGGCTGGGGGAGGCAGACCTGCTGTCTCCAGAGAAAAAAAAAGGTGCACAGAAAGATTTTGGAGAGATCGGGCCTCATACCAGGCAGTCCTAGGTATGTCAAGGCCGACACGAACCAGGCCTGGTCTGGTACAAGAAGGCACGCGCGCTGCACTCACTCACTCACTCACTCACTCACTCACTCACTCACTCACTCACTCACGCACTCACTGAAGTGTTTAGTCCAAGTATGCACAGCCAAGCGCGCTAGATCCACACTACGTTCAATGTCGTCTGTCTACAAGGAGACAGGCCCTATCGCCCTACAGACATGCCCAGGTGTACGAGGACGATGACGATGGCCGGCCACATACCTGCAGGCCCACGCTGTAGTGTGTGCGTGTTTCCCGATCAAGCGAGCGAGCTAGCAGCACCGTGCCGCTAGAGCGGTCCACACTGAAGGCACCCTCGGGGTTGCCCTGGGAGGTGAAGTCGTACACTAGCACTGGGTTCAGGTCCACGTCTGTCGCCGTCACCACGGCAACGAGGTAGCCAGGCGGTCGGTCTGCAACAAAACGACGGTCAATGGCGTCAGCACTGAGAAACGCCTTTGTTTCAAGGTGCTCGGACACAAAATACCAAGTAGGTGCAACGGCCATCTATTGCTACATTTTACAAGATAGTGTTTGTCGTGAAGGCATTTTTTTGTGTGAAAACTCTTTGTAATATCAAGAAAACACGCTAGCGTAGTCTATAAATATAACTTTTTTTCGTCTGCTACACTTCTGGGGGGAAATCTCGCAGCCCGCGGGTGACCTCCCGAGGAGGATTGTCAGATGAGACACTACTGCCTTTTCTCTGGCTGACGTCATGACTCGCGCGCAAATCTCGCTGTTATCTCGTTCTACAGAGGCGGCTGCTAGAGCACATGAATGCGCAAATTCACGTTTGGTTTGGTTTGGTTTGTTGCTTAACGTCCAGCCGCAAACTATGTGCATATCAGGACGGTGTTGTTTAGACAAAGTTTACGTGCTGCCACACGTGGGACTGATGGCGCAACACGGGCCTCAGTCCCACCCAGTCCCATTATACTGACACCGGGCCAACCAGTCCTAGTACTGTTCCCTGTAGTGCCAGGCGTCTGGCAGGGCAGCTACTAGATTGCCAATTTTTAAGTCTGAGGTATGACTCGGCCGGGATGCGAACCACCGACCTCCCGCCTCGGAAGCGGACGCCTTAACCACTAGGCCACCGAGGCGGTCGCAAATTCACGTGCACTTTACCACAGCAGACAGATCCTGTGTGATGACTGGCTCGCCGAAGGTTAGTAAATAGTGAGAAATTAATTGCAGCTGCGATAAATACGTTTTAAATATATATTTAAAAAATTGCAGTTGATTTTGGTGTAGCGTCCATGTGTCTCATTACCTTTAACTGCCCTGACGGCGCCAAACGTTCACCCACTGCACGCACCGAGTCTCACACCTGTCACCGCGCCAAGAACCAACGCCACAAAACGTGCTTCAACCCACACCAACGACCCTGCACTCACTTTCGCTGATGTAGACTGGCCCGGGGCCCTGGCTGGGAAATGTGGGCGGGTTGTCGTTTTGGTCCACGATGGTGATGTACAGGACACACGTACTGCTGGACCGGGGCTGGCCCCAGTCCTGCGCCTCGATGACCAGGCGGTAGTCAGAGTGGGTCTCGCGGTCCAGAGGAGGTGCGTCGATGTTGGTGCGCACGATGCCCGTGTGCGGCGGGTAGATCTCGAACACGTGGTCCGTGTTGCCGTCTATGATGCTGTACTCCACCATGCCGAACGACCCGCTGTCCGCGTCACGGGCGAACACCTGCCACAGGTGAGACAGATGCCATAGGTGAGACAGATGCCTTACTGAAAAGTTTGTAAATTGACAACACTAAAAAGTTGTCAAGAGCTGAACATTGGTACACGTACAAGACAAACGCCAGTCACTGTAATGTGGTAACCACCTGCTAGAGTTGACAATTTGTGTTCTTGTTTGGTGTTTGTTTCTAAAAAAGTCACACACGTGTCCTGACCTCACGTGGTGTGATCGTGACAGACAACGGCACGAGTGTCAGAAAATATCAGCGACATGCGCCAAACTTTCAGCAAGACATGTCACCTGCTGATCGTTTGACCGCTTGACTGGGCACATAGCAGTACTGCTCCAGCAGACGACAGTTGACGACTGCGATCTGACCTCGGCAAACAGCGTGGGCTCACCTGCGTGATGTAGGTCTGTGGCTTGTTGTTCTCCCAGATGGCCGACACGTACTTGGCCTGCGCGAACTTGGGAGCGTTGTCGTTGACGTCGGTCAGCCTGACCACCAAGCTGGCGTAGGCGTGGTTGCCGTCTGCAGCGGCCGACACGATCAGCTTCAGCTCCGGCGTGTTTTCATAGTCCAGCAAAGTTGGATCGGCCACTTGGACCAGACCTGCAACGAGACCACAGGGCAGGCGGTTGATCTCTTCGCTGTCAACCGAACGCCACATGAAGCAAACATGACTTTAGTCCCAGTAAGGTTTCGGCTGTTAGACGTGCATGGATACCTTTGCTCTGCGCTTTCAACGCTGTTTCTCACACCTGTCTACACACGAAGCCCGAATCTGCGTCCATTTAACATCTCAGGTTGCACTATCAACACTCGTATTCACACCTGTCTCACCTGTCTGGGGGTGGATCTTGAAGGTGTTGTGTTGATTGCCGTTGGCAAAGCTGTAGATGATGGCCGAGGGCCTGGTGTAGTTGGCGCGCACAGTGAGTACTGTAGTGTTGACAGGGGAGTTCTCTTGTATCTCCGCCCTGTAGTTACTGTTCTCGAATTGTACCTGTGCAGTACTGCTTCCCACCACGATCTCCGCTACACCTGGTGGACGCGCACGCACACAACAACAACAACAACAACAACAACAACAGACAAACACAGAATAAACTCATCACTCTGTGAATCTGTGGCCATTGTACTGCGACGCGCAAACATTAAATTCTATTAGCCATTTGACAATGTCCAGTGTGAGGGTCAGAACAAACTGTTGTATTTGAAATGACTGTGCGCGTCATGACCGAGAGCACGCTACAGTTAGCTTAGTTCCCCGCTACCCCGCGCCTGAAAACCAACTAGCAAGCCAGTGAGTTTCACACGACAGTGCAAGCCAGTTACTGCCACAACGCGTCTCCAAGACAACACTTTCTGGCAGCTTTATCCATAACCAAAACAAGCCTGAGGCTGTTAGTAAAAAAGACAGTTTTTGAATAAGTGCCTCACGTATATGACAACCAAAATAATAAGTTTTAAAATGTTGCAAACCGCGTTCTTACCTGTGGAGGTGAGAGCAGGTGTGCCAAGGTCAGTGGCCACAACCAAAAGACAGTGATACCCGACTGCTTGCTGCAGAGGGCGTTTTGACTTGATCAGACCGGAAGTGCTGTTGATCTCAAAGTACTGCAGACTGTTGTTGCTATCCCTGTCACTCAAAAGCTGGTACATCACTGTGCCGTTTGCACCTTCATCCGGGTCATCTGCTGTTACCTGTCGACAGGTGAGATAATTTTGTCTAGATACAGAAACATCTAAAACCAGAAGGAGGTCTGCTCACCACTACAAACCTTTCCTACCTCACTAGCCCCTCCAAAGAAAAAAATCAAACCCCATATTTATATTTCCCCCCCCCCCCCCACCAAATCTCGTGTACCAAAAGTTGTTGCTAAATCCCTGAGACTATAAGCAGAGGTGGATATAAAAAGCGCGCCCTCACACACACGAGTGTTACCTGCAACACCGTGAGGCCCGCGCCCAGTGTCTGTGAGACGGACGTCTTGTAGCGGTCTGACTGGAAGACAGGTGCGTTGTCGTTGATGTCCCTGATGGTGACGCGGATCTGCACGGTGGCGTTGCGCGGGCCGGAGCCGCCGCGGTCCGAGGCCAGGAGACGGAACACAAAGGACGCGTTCCTCTCGCGGTCAAACGCTCTGTGAGGAACACACACGCAGCACGCTGTCAGTCGGCACGCGCCTCGTCAGTCTTCTACGCCGCAGTCAACAATGTCACCCACATCATCATCATCATCATCATCATCATCATCATCATCATCATCATCATCGTCGTCGTCATCAATCATCACCGTCATCATCTTTAGTCACTAGGATACCATGGAGTATTACTTCCTTTTGATCACCACACACACGCACACACATGCACTCCCCACTCTCCATACACAGACGCCATGATACCCTCCAAAACGCACGCGCTTTTCTGACACCAGAGAGAACCGAACACAAAGGCCGCGATGTGTGCTGACCCGGAAGTGATGATGTCTCCAGACGTGCTGTTAACGGTGAAGAAGCCGTCGGTGTCGTTACCAAGGTAATAGGTCACCTCCCCGTTCTGACCCTGGTCGGGGTCAGAGGCCAGGACCCTCATGACTGTCTGCCCTCTGGCCACGTCCTCCGGGATGGTGGCGGTGTAGGTGGGTTGGCTGAACTGCGGACTGTTGTCGTTCTCATCCAGCACCGTCACCCACACGCGCGTGCTGCTCGACTGGGGCGGCTGGCCGTGGTCGCTGGCCGTGACTACCAGAGTGTAACTGTCCGTCACTTCACGGTCCAGTGGCTTGCAGGACAGCTGGCCCGTCCTGGCGTCGATCTCAAAGCTGCCATCGTTGCCGCCTGGTTTGATAAAGAAAATGGCGTTGGATGAAAGTTCGATGACAGATGACTTCGTCTCCGCATAGAAACAAAAGTCGTGGCGAATAAGAGAAAGTTTGTGGCGACAAGGAGCCGACTGGCCGTGAGACGGCTGTCGTACACGCGGGCAGAGTTCTGACGCCGCGTATTTATCGAAAACACATTCGTTGAAACCCATCCGTTCACCGTGATCAAAGAAACGCAAAGCACACGCTGAAAGCCAAATAAAGCTGGAGACACACGCTGCAAGCTAAATAAAGCTGGAGACGCGCTGCAAGCTAAATAAAGCTAGAGACAATCTGCAAGCTAAATAAAGCTGGAGACACGCTGCAAGCTAAATAAAGCTAGAGACACGCTGCAAGCTAAATAAAGCTAGAGACACACGCTGCAAGCTAAATAAAGCTGGAGACACGCTGCAAGCTAAATAAAGCTAGAGATACACGCTGCAAGCTAAATAAAGCTAGAGACACGCTGCAAAGTAAGCTAGAGACACGCTGCAAGCTAAATAAAGCTAGAGATACACGCTGCAAGCTAAATAAAGCTAGAGACACGCTGCAAAGTAAGCTAGAGACACGCTGCAAGCTAAATAAAGCTAGAGACACACGCTGCAAGCCAAATAAAGCTGGAGACACGCTGAAAGCCAAATAAAGCTGGAGACACACGCTGAAAACCAAATAAAGCTGGAGACACGCTGAAAGCCAAATAAAGCTGGAGACACGCTGAAAGCCAAATAAAGCTAGAGACACAAGCTAAAAGCCAAATAAAGCTCGAGACACGCTGCAAGCCAAATAAAGCTGGAGACACACGCTGAAAACCAAATAAAGCTGGAGACACACCCTGCAAGCTAAATAAAGCTGGAGACACGCTGAAAGCCAAATAAAGCTGGAGACACACGCTGAAAACCAAATAAAGCTGGAGACACGTTGAAAGCCAAATAAAGCTGGAGACACGCTGAAAGCCAAATACAGCTGGAGACACACGCTGAAAACCAAATAAAGCTGGAGACACGCTGAAAGCCAAATAAAGCTGGAGACACACGCTGAAAGCCAAATACAGCTGGAGACACGCTGAAAACCAAATAAAGCTGGAGACACGCTGAAAGCCAAATACAGCTGGAGACACACGCTGAAAACCAAATAAAGCAGGAGACACGCTGAAAGCCAAATAAAGCTGGAGACACACGCTGTAAACCAAATAAAGCTAGAGACACACGCTGAAAGCCAAATAAAGCTGGAGACACACTGCAAGCTAACCAAAACCCTGACGTACTGCTGATCGTGTAGGAGATCACAGCGTTAGCGTTGGCATCCAGGTCTGAGGCCAGCAGTGAGAGGACGTTGGCCTGCGGGCGGTTCTCTGCGATCTGCAGGTCGTACCGGTCGCTCTCAAACACGGGTGCGTGGTCGTTGATGTCATCCACTGTGATGTTGACAGTGGCCATGCTGTACAGGGTGGGGTACCCACCGTCCTTCACGTACACTGAAACAGACAGGGAGTCACTTTTACTATGGCTTTGTATTGCTTTACGGTGACCGTAAGGGGTCTTATGTGGTGACAGGGCTTCCTGCACAATGACGGTGGGAGATCACAGCTGCAGTGAGCAGGTGAGCAGCCCCTGATGAAAGAAGATTCATTACCTGTAATGACAGAAGGTTTATTATCTGTGATGACAGAAGGTTTATTACCTGTGATGACGTACTGATTTCGCTCCTCTCTGTCCAGTGCAGTGGTGGTGGTCACGTAACCAGCCCGTGCGTCCACGGCAAACCTGTCGCCAGCCATGCCGCTGGGAATCAGGTAGGTCAGGTTGCCGTTCATACCTGTGAACAGTATCGCAAGTAACTTGCACATCAGACAGCTTGCCGACAACCCAGTTATACGATTTTAAGCGTCAGTCAGCAGCAGAATACCAATAGCATATGGTGGCAGCCGAGGTCAATGCACATTACGAGAAATTTACTGGGGTAAAGTCCACAGCAGTCAGAAGCTTTTGCACTGGCCCGATGTTTTGCCAAGACTTTCTCGTGCAGGGAAGTGTTTAGGAAGGGAAGATTCGCACTATCATACTGACATTTGTTTTTTCAGATTACTAAACAGTTCTTTATGACTCCTAAGACTCTTTGCACAAATCATCTTTGGTTATGTTCAGTACTATTCAGAAAATCCGATTCGACAGATAAGGGAGATCACGGAAGACCTAAAACTCAAACCACGGCTTGCCTCCCCTGAATCAAACTGCCAGTTGACCGGATAGCGCCTTCAGAAGGTACTATATAAGCCGCAGCCTTTCATTTTCGAACCACGTCTTTCATCCCATTTGTTATCGCAAAACGCTTCGCATTATTTGGGCCAGCGAACATTTAGGAGTCCACATAGGCCTAGTCACTGTGCAGAGGAAGCAGGTACACACGCCAACAGTCCCTGCCTGCATAGTCCTCGAGCAAAAAGCGAGAGCTACGTCCAGAAACCCGCCCGTCAAACAGCCAAACACACCTATATCTCTGTGTCCAGAAACCCGCCGTCAAACAGCCAAACACACCTATATCTCTGTCCGTGGCCCGCACTGTGACGACAGGGGCGCCGGGGGGTTTGTTCTCCAGGACGCTGGCGTAGTAGCGACTCATCTCGAACATGGGACGGTTGTCGTTGACATCTTCAACCCACACCTGTAGCGTCTGGTAAGACGCCATCTTGGGCACTCCCGAGTCTTCGGCGCTGACGTTGAGAACGTAGAGTGACTTCTTCTCACGGTCTAACGCCTCGGCGAGCGTCAGCAGGCCTACATCAACGTCAGACAGATCAATAATAATAATAATAATAATAATAATAATAATAATAATAATAATAATAATAATAATAATAATGGACACTGCTTTCATCGCCAGCATATTGTAACAGTTGTCATCAGTAGGTGCTACAGCATGTATCAGATTATCATGGAGAGCTGGTTAAAAGCTTCACTGGCAGGTGGAATTTACTCCGCGTGGGCATAGTGCCATGATTGACAAAATACATTTTGAAAAAAAAGTGTCTGTGTGTGTGTGTGTGTACGAGACTGGGGCCGGGCGGGGGTTGGGTGGGCGGACGTGTGAATGAGAAACAGTGTGGGAGGGGCATGGGTGATTGTCATCTTAAACTCTGGCAGATGTCCTTCAGGTTTGTAAAGCCACTCCTAAAGCCAGTGCGTTACTTTTTTTAAAATTTACATTTGTAAAAATCCTGAATTACACAATAATTTTGAAATTAGTTTTATTTAAATCATCATACATGACAAATTACAAAGTACAGTAATACCGCCATTGTCTTGCAGTTTCCGTTACAATCACAGCACAAAACGTTGACCGCAGGCGCGCACCACAATTTTCTATCGAAGTTGAGGGTACAAACCACACGTGACGTTTCACGTTGAATGAAACAAAAATTTGTGATCCGAGCGTGTGTAGTGGTGGTGGTGGTGTGGGGGGGGGGGCGGGGAGCACGTCGTCAAAGAGGACGAAAGGGCGATAAAACAGAAGAACCAGGTAAACAGGCTCAGGTGTACCAGCCCTGTAAAATGTTAACACGCTTTCCACTGGCTTGTACTACTAGACATTTTAAATCTGTTGGTATGGAGCGAAGAACGATTTCTCTTGCAAGCCAGGGAAAATCTGTGTATGAAGAAAAATGTGTTGCATGAAGTTAAAATTCTAGCCAGTATGGAGTCAATCTCTGTCTGGTAGTAAATTCTGCCAGTGTGCAGATTTTGTAAAAAGATCGTGGAAACCTGTTAGGTCTCGCGATAACTGCGAACGGAAGTGTCTGGTCGGGAAGTACAAGCCGCGCAAAAAGTAGATGTCGCTCCTTTTCTAGTTCTGGCGTAGAGAGATCACTTGGTGGTCGTGGTGTTCTGCGTGCAGCCAAGTATAGTACGTTGTTCACTGCTTCATCGCAAAGTTCTGCTACATTACAAATGCATGGGAATAGTCGGGAAAATGTTCACTGATTCCTTGGTATGATTTAAAAATATTCTGTTTGCATGAAATGGATTAAAGACATGCATTGTGTAAATGAACGCAGAGGTCCATTTTTTGCAGTTTAGATTTTCAGTTGAGTCATGGAATTGTGTAGTACATGTAAAAGAAAACTGGTTAGATGTGGAATCTTGCATCCTGTTTGCAACGCCTTTGTCTTCTTTTTTCTCTGTTATTGTCTTTTCTTCTTTTTTTAACCTTCAAGCCTTTTCTTTTTTTTCTGTTCCCTTCTCGCACTTGCTCGCGTATGCGAGTTACCACGTGGGTGCGACTCTGCATAGAAATCGGGTCACGCTAGGTTAGGAGTTATCAGTTTCATGTCTGTTAGTAAATCTCTTTTGTTGTTCTGTTGTGAAAACCCATCGTCATTGTATTTGTAATTTTGTATTTCTTTCATAATTATTATTTGTTGTGAGGGGGGGTAACACTGTTAATAAAATTTTGGGTATTAATTTCTTTCCACGCCTCCATTTAGTTGGTTAGGTCTGGTCCTAGATGTCTGTGTGAGTGCCCACTGAGCCCTCATGAAATAAATTCTTTCGTAACTTACGGTGGGCACTATTTGGTCTTTGCAACTCGTGCAGCTGCGTTCCGGTTACACAGGAAACACAGCTGTGGTCCCGTTCTGTTACGTTTGCATAAAGCACAGGCCTGCACAGCAGCTTATGTACAGCCCTTTTTT
>SMGT01006406.1:56884-71981 GCA_004794575.1 Lanistes nyassanus
TGCATCTTTGTCGTGTGTATAGAATACCACACCTAACAGATCAGAATATTTAAAATAATTTACCTTCCATCGTTCAGCACAGTGATACATATTTAGTAGGACAGGGGGCGTTGGGTGTGGGAGGGAGTGTTTAAGGTAGGTGTACAATTTGTGAATTTCTGGCACCAGGACGGACAGAGATGTAGGTTTGTATTTACCTAGAGCGGGGAGAGGGGTAGTTTATTCCGTGATTTGGTTTCAAATTTGTGTAGGTCTGTAACTACTTCCCTGCCACGCGTATAAACACGGTGTTGTGTGTGTGTGTGTGTGTTGGGAGTGCTGGGGGGAGGGGGGGCAGACAGCTCGTCTTTCTCCATTAACCCGAGTCTTGACGGGGGAGGGTGGGGGTGTGCAGGTGTGGGCTGGTACAGTGGTTGGTGAGTAGCGGGGGAGTTGGAGGAACTGTGTGCTTGCTGGTGTGTTCCTTTGCGTAGGACACAACCAGTCTATGGACTGGAGCCACGGGCTCCGAACAAAATGTCTTCATTGGTGAAGTGAGACAGCAAAACACGTGGCCCAATCAAGTTCAGTATCGGTGCCTGGCATATGTTGCGATAAAGTGTCCAGGTGCTCAGTTTGCAGTGTTTAAAAAAACCGACAATCTGCTACTTGGTCTAATGTCGAACGGGTGGGTAAACAAGAAACGGTGCCCAGTGACCTTAGCAGTGTACGAGACCACCACTTCACTGTGGGCCAGCATCGCGAGAGCCGTGCCCATCTCCTCCCCCTAGCTAGCGTAGCCTAGCCCGCATGGATGTAAACTAGCCACTATTCGGGAAGCTATTCCTTTCTTATACCGGGATAACATTCGGTATGCGCAAGGCCCGAATACCACACAGCAGACAACATCAGGGTTTGTGCCGTGTGACAGGTGAATGTTGACTCCATTGACTGCAAGAATATGGAGTCCTACTTCATCTCCCACTTTGGCACCATGGTGGCCACAGGACTGAACCTTATACATACACACACAGTGAGACAAAGAGAGGAACGCACACACGCACAGTGAGACAGAGAGAGGAACGCACACACGCACACACACAGTGAGACAGAGAGAGGAACGCACACACGCGCGCACTCACAGACAGAGGAACGCACACACGCGCGCACACACACAGTGAGGAACACACACACACACACACAGAGTGAGACAGAGAGAGAAGCGCGCACACACACACACACAATCCTCTGTTCGTCTATTTCTCTCCCTTCTACCTGTATCTTCACTTACCTCTAGTAACTATAACTCCCACTGTAACTAACCTCCGCCAACACCCCNCCCCCCCCCCCCCCCCCTGGTACCACCATGCGACTCGCCACGACCGCAGAGGCTGGTCGCGATCTGATTGGCTGTACGAATGACTTCCTTCGCTGGCCGCTTTAATTTTAACGTGAATTTACCGTGTCCAGGCATTTTGACCCCACGCTGGACTTTCCACTTCCCTCCACTTCACCAGCTACGTGCCTGTTTTTTGTCGTTGCCTTCATCTGTTTCTGCCTTTATCTGTCTTTATCTCTGTTTATGTTGCCCTGACAAAGGGGCGATGCTCCAAAACTGTCGGTGTGTTGTCTACCGTTTGATTTAGCTTAGCTCAGTTCCGTTTTTAACTTAGATTTATCTCCAAGAGGCAGTCACTTAATGTTCCTTTTTAATCCCTTTTAAAACAAAAGACTTAACTTGTTGGAGCAAAACAGCAGATCGCGTGTCAGCAGACAGTGTGACCTTGACCTGTAGCCGTGGTGTTAAGCTCCATGCCGATTCACAACTTCTATGTCAACACTGATTTCCTCTAGAATGCCCCAAACCTCAGCTCTTCAAAATACGTATTTCTGATATATGTCGGAATCAAGTATGTGGAACGGATTTTTTCTGTCTCTGAAAACTCTGTTTCGACGAACTGGGAATAAGCTATTCGCTCGTGGGACGACCGAATGAAGTATTCCCGAATAACAAGGGAAGAATAACCTATTCGGGTTTCGTGCATGGGAAATTCAAGCTTATTCTAGAATATCCACTATAGCCGGAATACGTCAGCTATTCGGTTGTCCTGCATACGGGCCCTGGTGATGGAGGTTCCTATTCGATGGCAGATATTTCCTATTCTGGCGACGTAGATGCCCTATTCTAGCGATGGAGATTTCCTATTCTGGCGACGTAGATGCCCTATTCTAGCGATGGAGATTTCCTATTCTGGCGACGTAGATGCCCTATTCTAGCGATGGAGATTTCCTATTCTGGCGAGTGGTGCAAGTGCGCGATGTCACTCCAAGCAGTCCTCGTTCTCGTCGGGTCTCGCCTTCCACAAGTGATGTCAGCGTACGGCAGGCTTCGTGCTGCATGTCCGCAACACACGCAGCTCCATCTGATTGGACGCCAGCCTGCCGACCACGCATGCGCACAGCGTATCTACTAAGCAGCACGACGACTGAGGACAGGAGTGCGATCTTCCTCAAGGGCCGCTATCCGGCACAGGGCTTCCATAAACACAACTGACTTACAGAAGAGGAAACAGCATCTTAAATAGTCCAGAATTCCTCGGCCTGCACTCTGCCTAATGCCGAGATAACACAACATAAACATGTCTGACGCTTTCAGGCTTGGCAAAAATCACTTTCTATATCCCCTTACACAACTTCAAGTGAGGTATGTGGGGGTGGGGTGGGGATCAACAAAAGTGTTAGAGGAGAGCAAGACGAGAGTAGAGCAGGAGAGAGAGAGTGAAGGGTGCCATCTCTCTCTCTCTCTGAGACTGCTCGCGTGCGTGTGGTGTGACAGGTATGTGTGCAGTGCACGCGAGTGTATTCATGTGAGTGAGAGAGAGAGAGACCAATGTGGTAAGTGTACAGTAGGACTGTGTGGGTAGTACATGCATGCAACTGAGTGAGCGAGTATATAAACGAAGAGGAAAACAAGGAGAAAGAGTGAGAAGGAAAGGGATGGGACGCAGAAAAACGGCGAGCGGCGACAAGAGCGACTGTGTTTTCCACAAGCTCAGGTACCTTCCGGAATCTGTGGTTGAAGTGACTGCTGCTCCCCTCAACAGGACGGTTTATACTGAGTATCCAAGCATGTGAGGACTTAGACGTTTCTCTAGCCAGACCCCCATGTTTAGTCTGTGTAGAACCACAATGTGTGCAGAGTGGGGTTTAACTCAGGGTCACTCCTCAACTTCCACTGAAAACAGTGAACGTTATATCTTGGATAACAATTCCCTGCAATACCACGCTTCTACTTTTATTCATTCCTTTGCTTATCCCGCTTGTCCTCATACCCCACTGAGGGTGATGGAAGAATAAATAAGATGTAAATTTTAAAAAATGACATCATCGGAAAACAGTGAGGTCGGGGAAATTATCTCCCCATCTTAACGGAACCCACGCGAGTGTAAGTACACCACCAGGTGCGTCCTCGAGTCGCCATGGCATGACACACGATCACGTGACCAAAGATGACCAATCTGACGCGAATTAAAGGACTTTCTTAAAACGACGAACTTGTGTCCTCTTTATCGAGTGTGGTCACACATGGTCACACATACAGAACGCTTCCATCGCACAGTCGAGTTGCGTCCGGACGTTTTATCACGTAGCGTCTCGTTGAGCCAACTCTCAAACTGAATTGGAAACAACAGCAGTTTGTTTGGTTTGCTTTAACAGGAGTGAAAAGGGCCATTACCCCTTGTTCCATTTTATTAAATGATGGCTTTTTCAGACATTGATACACGGGAAAGTCTGTCATGATGTAAAGCAAGGAATCACTCCACATCCTACAGAGCTGTTGGAAATTTATTTTAGAAGCTGTATTTGACAAAAAAGTCATTGCGTATTGCTTTTGCCTTGAGTCAAGCTGTGCGCAAACTGCACCAGAAGATTGCGGTAATCCCACACGACAGAAAAACTTCTGTAGGCTGTGCACTCATGTCGTTTCTCTCACACGCACAGTTAAAATTAGATCCAACTTCTGCAGGAGCCTTTAAAAGCAAAGACAAACACAGGCTTGAATAATAGGATTTGGGAAGAGAATTAAAAATTTTGAAAATAGCAGGTTTCCATAATGAGGCTCAGCACTGTTATAATACTGGCCTTGCCCAGGGCTCCGGCTAACGCACAATCGGTGGTAATTTACGAACAAAAATTCATGACTCAAGGATCTGGAGGTTGTCCCCTGCGTTTCTTTACTTTACAAAATAACCCACAGATTTCAGGCTAAAGGGTCATTTTGACCCTTGGCTCTAAAAAAAATAATAATAATAAAAATCCGAAGCACTGCTCGCCGTACTAGAAACGAGGAATTTCCCGCAGGGAAAGCAACATCTATTGGCTGAAACGATCACAGGCCTAACTGTGCCTGATCACATGAAGAGCTTATGTGGAATTCAGACAATCCTGACGCCCCAGGGATTCGCGCATTGCCGACTTCTCGCCGCTTCCAGTGTCCGGAACCTGCACCGTCTATACAGACGTGATAAGGGTGTCTGGAATGTGTTATAGTCCGTGATAAGAGTGTCTGGAATGTGTTATAGTCCGCGATAAGGGTGTCTGTAATGTGTTATAGTCCGCGATAAGGGTGTCTGTAATGTGTTATAGTCCGCGATAAGAGTGTCTGGAATGTGTTATAGTCCGTGATAAGAGTGTCTGGAATGTGTTATAGTCCGTGATAAGAGTGTCTGGAATGTGTTATAGTCCGCGATAAGAGTGTCTGGAATGTGTTATAGTCCGTGATAAGAGTGTCTGGAATGTGTTATAGTCCGTGATAAGAGTGTCTGGAATGTGTTATAGTCCGTGATAAGAGTGTCTGTAATGTGTTATAGTCCGTGATAAGAGTGTCTGTAATGTGTTATAGTCCGTGATAAGAATGTCTGGAATGTGTTATAGTCCGTGATAAGAGTGTTTGGAATGTGTTATAGTCCGTGATAAGAGTGTCTGGAATGTGTTATAGTCCGTGATAAGAGTGTCTGGAATGTGTTATAGTCCGTGATAAGAGAGTCTGGAATGTGTTATAGTCCGTGATAAGAGTGTCTGTAATGTGTTATAGTCCGTGATAAGAGTGTCTGGAATGTGTTATAGTCCGCGATAAGAGTGTCTGTAATGTGTTATAGTCCGTGATAAGAGTGTCTGGAATGTGTTATAGTCCGTGATAAGAGTGTCTGGAATGTGTGATAGTCCATTGCTTTTGCGACAGAGATCTATAGTTGATGAGTGAGTGAAGCCGAGTTTGTAGTTTCTCTCTGTACAGCCCTCGTTTAGCATAAAGATTCTATGGTTTGAAAGTGTCCGGTTAAAAAAAAACTGAAAAAGAACATCACAAAGCGGAAATCAGGGTGCCCGAAGAAACCCCATGTTATCTCTGTAAAAACGGGCCGCATGCCGAGAAAGTACCAGTGCCAGACACAGGATCCGAAACACCGATGTGTTGGTCACCGCGTTACTGCCATCAGGGAAGAGACTTGGCCACTGGGGGAGGAGGGGAGGAGGGGGTCTTGGTACAAGGGCGAGTGTAGCACCAAACACACGTTCAGTGTATTCATTCTAATCTTCTTCCGCTACAATAACTGGATTTTTTAAAAGGTCTGGCGATGGCGTTCTACAGAAATGGATTCTTAGAAGAAAAAAGGAGGGACCCAATGTCTAGTTACCCACCAATAGCACAAGGCGTTATAGTCTTCATTTCCTGAGCAGAGATATTTTTCAGAGGAGGCAAAAAATTAAACCGAGAAAAGCCATCCAACTTCCGAGTAAATTCTTCGGAAATAGAAAAATTTTCTGGCCTGCAACCTCTCCTTTACGGCCACACTAACGTGAGAGCGCCCGGCGTCTTGCGGAATCCTGTCGCTGTCTGTACTTGGTCGCGTGCAGATTCCTGCAGCGCTACTCTCTCCCATTTACTTGAAAAGAAGATAGTATTTGCTTTCACTGTCGTTTAATTAAATGCACGTTACCTCAGCAAACTAAAACAGTTCAAAATAAATTTGAAGAATATCAGCAAATAAAATAACAGCGTAGCGAAACGCACGGATCCCAAATGAAAACTAGTATTTCGTCTGTATTTAAAGACAAGGAACAAAACGGGCAAATGGATCGATCAGACTTTGCAGGCAGTTGACAGATATAGGTTTAAGAACTCTAGATCAGTGTTTTAACAATTAAAACTCAGTAAACAGATCGCGGAGAGACTGCACGGAGGTACATAAACGTGACGAGGGCATGCACATTAAGGCCCCGGATAGTCGGATAACTATTCTCACAACACAGGCACGTTGAACGTCCTGGTCTTGTAACCTGGTGTCACTGCCCACGTGCTGTTTGGTCTGCGTGCTGCCATGTTAGCTCATGATGCTGGCAGTTATCTCCCACGTTCTGTGGATCTGGCTTCACGCTGTGTAAGTCTGCAGTGGTGATACTGTCCTAATAAAGATAGCGTGCTGACGTTTATACATTGTCCATCGCGCCTTATTCATTGAGTCTTAGTAGCGCTGAGAACATCGTTTTATTGATGTTTTAGAAGGGTTAACTGTTTTCGTGGTGTTTATAAAATCTTTTTTAAAAGAAAAGTGTTTTCATCTTGTGTGGAGTTATTTAAAGAGGTACCTATGTCCTGTATTTGAACATTGCCAGTAGCTTTGCTGTCCTAAGAGGAGGTGGGGGGAGGGGAGATGGTGAGAACATCAAGCCCTAGATTCTACAGACTGATGGCAAAAGAAAGATTTCGCTGCCCTCATTGGGTCCAATCTCGGCAAAAACCTGCAGATATGAGTTTTAAGTGACCCGAAATGCGAATATTAAATGACCTCATTAAATTGTAGTAAATCAGCATTTCCCTGGACAGGAGTTTAGCGTCAGCGATGGTAGCAGGCTTTGGGGTGACAGAGCAAGCGGGAGGGTGCATATCAACAGTGTATGAGGCAGGGTGGGTGTATGAGGCGGGGTGGGTGTATGAGGCAGGGTGGGTGTATGAGGCGGGGTGGGTGTATGAGGCGGGGTGGGTGTATGAGGCAGGGTGGGTGTATGAGGCGGGATGGGAGAAGAAAAGTACTTGGTGCGCGCAGCTCGAGTCCGGCTCAGAACTGTAAATGGGAGGATTATGGCCGGCGGCCTGCCCAAGCCCTCCGGGGTGGTGCGCTGAGCAGCATTCCAGGGCTGGCTGTGTTACTTGGCAGCTTGATACTGACAAAGGCAGTGTCTCCGGACAGGCAAGATCACGTGTCACTTGGCGACCAGTAATCAGGGTCGCTCAGAGCTCAACTGCACTAGCAACCGGCACCACATCCACCCGTCTACTGACACGGCGGTGGACAGGTATAGGGTGTAGGGCCGACAGATTTACACTCTTCTGATAACGCTCGTATTCAAGCTTATCTAGCAACACGCTTGGGCCTTAACCAGCAAGATTTTTTGTACCCCGGGTATGTCCGGCGGATGGGGAGGAGGACCGACTAAAGCTGCCGATGGACACGAAAGGTGTGCTTACTGTGCACACACGGATCGGCATTTCATCCCCCCACTCCACCCCCACACATGCACATGCACACGCAGCCCTATCAGTCAAAACACCAAATGACGCCTGCGAGCGAGAGAAATGGAAGCGGAGTGTAGAAGACTGGTAAAGAGCGCCCTGCTGACAGTGCAAGGTGGAAATGCATAGAGTTCGTAAATGCCGAAAGCAAAGAGACAATGCGTGTGCCGAGATTTTGGACGTATAAAACTGTGCTTCTTAATGAAAACAAATGTTTATAAGCACGATTTATTTGACTCAATTTCCCCTTATTTATTGTGAGTTTCCTAACCCACATACGCATAGGGCGTCTCACATGCGCAGTGAAGCCTTCCGGCTCTCAGGCGCACTGCCTCGTGGTATGTCAGCCAGGGAAGGTCGTTTCCGGAGAGCAAGCCAGACGGCGCTAGAAAATCAGACAAAGCGTCGCACGGCAGCAGGCAAGAGAAATTCTAAATGTGGCAGTCATCTCTGCTTTGTTTTGCAAATCGGCCTGCAGGGAGCGAGGCATGGGAAACACTCAAACAGCACGTCAGTTCTAAGTCCCTGAGGAGGTATACCGGGTGTACACAGACGGCGTTCTCGTCTGATACAAGACGCTGGGCCTCTCGTGTGCAGTCATCTTCAGGCGGCTTTGAGACAAGAGAATGTGAGAATATCTCCCTACTGCTACTGCCAGCTGATGAAATGACTGCTTCACTGGAAAGTGAGTTTCACAGAGATACAAACAAAATAGTTCCGAGCAATTTCATCGGCTGTACACAAAGTACATAATGTATTCGTGTTCGGGATGCTAAGGCCTATGCAGATAACAACACCTGTCTGTCTGGATGCCTGTCTCTCAACGCGCACCGTAACGTGTGTGAGGCGTCCGTGTGAACGAATAACGAAGCACGTGCACACACCTGACAGACCCAGCGAGGAAAACAAGCAAAAATGTGCACGCGCGTACTTGTATGCCTGAGTGAAAGTGTACATGTATGCCTGAGTGAAAGTGTACATGTATGCACATAGGCATAGAATTGGGCCAGAATTAATGGACCCTATGAGGTTCTCTTTGCGTTTATAGCAAAGCCGAAATGAATGCAAACTGATCAACAGAGCAGCGCATTAAAATGTCAGCGAACCAGATTCATGGAGGCCGGGCGGGATCTGCCCTCCAACTCTTACAGGTTTATTGTGACGAAACGGTTGGCTGCTTTTAAAATCCTTCTCGCCCCCACCTCTCCACACCCTACTACTACCCCCCTCCACCTCTCGCCCCAGTTTAGGAGTCGGAGTCCCATTAAGACGGTTCGCTAGAGATTTTCCCGCATGAGTTCCTTCACACGTCTACCTGCAGGCTACGGGGGCATTTTGACTCTCCTCCCCTAAACCCGGCCTTCTCTTCACCATCTCCCCTCCCTCCCTCCTCTCTCTGTTCTATGGAGTAAAGCATTCTTACTGTTAGACTTCCCACTCTCTCCCACGTGTGAGCGCGTGCAGCCCCATGCGCGTGCCAGTGACGGGAAATGACGTCAGCAGTCGATGTCAGGAAACCTACCAGTGGGTAGCGGCCTTGCCTACACACTGGAAAGACAACTCTTAGAAAGTTAACGAGCGTTAAACTTGCGACAAATAACAAGACTGCAAGGGCCGCCCCACGAATCCCACGGTGAAAAGCAACTAGCAACAATAAATATTCCACCCTGGTCTGTACAGTTCACGGATGTGGTACTTTTTTCTTTTATGAAACATTTCTAAAGACAGTTGTGCTTTGCACACGGTCCTACACTTTCGGCCTGACCAAGCTGGGACTCTGCCCACACTGCCCACACCAGCCAGTCATCGAATCCGTGCGCAGTGGTAAGTCATGCACATCAAGGGGTTCGACCCCTGACAATTGAGCAAAGTCAAGATTCTGCGGCAACGCTCAGCTCCTGCGAGGCGTGTTCTTGGCGCTGATGGACTCCGCATGGCGCAGACTCACGACAGGTGCAGCGGCCGACGGGAGAGACGAACCGAATGTCGTGGAGAAATATTGCACCAATAAGTGAGGTGGTGAAATATCGCAGCAATAATGGTTTTGGCGAATCCCATCATACACGTAGCCCCAAACTCTACAGGCATCCCTGAGTCATGATGATGTCTTTCGAGATAAGTATAGGTTGCAGACTAAAGCGATAACTTACCCAGCCGTTAACAAGTCTCCCCCCCCCCCCCGGAAATAAGACAACCAGTCGAGGCTGCACGTGGGACCAGTCGTGCTTGAGGTTCAGGAAGACGGCTGTCGCAGTCAATGTCGTCTACAAGATCTGGTCTCCGAATGGGTGATGGCTGCTCTGCCAAGTGTCAAACACAGCCAGACCCATCGCTACACTTCGTGTCAGCCCCTCGGGCAGTGGCTGTAAATTCCCATAAGGTGACATGAACTGTTGGCCATCGGCAGTCTACAAACGAGTTTGCACAGCGCGCAGTTTATGTTGGAACTGAATCATCTTCCTTTGGTTTTGTGAGTGTGTGTGTGTGGGGGGGGGGGGGAATGGTGTGGTGTGGTTGCCAGTGACAGGGTGTGTGAGTATGCGCATTGAATGCGTATGATTACGTAAATCTTGCCGCAGTCGGGAGTGGGGAACAATTACGATTAGATTCCAGATTAGATTAGGCCGGTGAGTGTTCCGGGCTTTCCATTCTATTTTATTAAACTTTCTTACCGAACAGCCATTCCGTTTCCAGGCCGGAAGAGCGCTCTTCACGCAAGTAGTTAAATTTCGCCTCTCTTGTGTTCCCAGGAAATGTTCACAGGACGCCGTGAAACTCGCGACGGCATGAACTACAAGTGGCGACCTCACCCACACGTGATGAAAGAACAGGAGGGCAGATAACCCACGGGTGCAAGGATTGTTTCACTAGGTCTGAGATGCCCCTCAGAAGAAGCTGTATACTATACATGTCAGAACCGTAGGTTTCACACACACACACACACGTGTATTTATATATGTATATATGCCTGCCTATTCATACAAATACAGTGTTGTTGCGAGAGCGAAGACATCGGTTTAAGACCTACAATGGGTAGAAAATGCCCCATTGTGCACACTTCCTGTGTGGTCAACTCTCATTGTGTACACTTGTGTGGTCAACGTTCTCACTGCAACACTCGTCTGATCAACTGTCTTATTGTGTACACTTGTCTGGTCAGCTCAGTGTACACTCCTGTCTGGTCAACTCAGTGTACACTCCTGTCTGGTCAACTCAGTGTACACTCCTGTCTGGTCAATTGTCTTATTTATAGGCAAGTCGGCGGTCAATGCCCGATCACTGTGGGACTAGCTCGGTCAATATCTTCAGAATTCATCATTTCTGTGAAACGTTTAAAGTCCCTTAAAACAATAAAGACGATATGCGAAAAACTAAGAGAGAGTCATAGCAACAGTTCTTTTCGGAAAATCGTTTTTCTGAGGAGAGAGAAGCCGTCCATTAGTTGAGATGTCGACGCTGACGTTGTGTTAGTTCCTGAGACCAGCAAACAAAGACATGGCTGCCATAAGCGAAAACAGAAACAGTACCACAGCGAAATCGAGAGCTGGCTTGGAGGCGGAAGGAAAAGTTAGCAAAAGTCGGATCGTCGATTCGAAGAGCAGCCTACTGCTGTCGTTTCAATCTGTTCGGGGATACTACAGGAAGTGTAGTTTAAGTTACCACGACAGCCCACAAGATTTTCAAAACAAACTTATCAGCTAAGACAGCCAATTACTTCTACGCCAATGCACAATTACTGTTATATCCGCTGGAAAACTACTCGGAGTTATCTACCTTTCCTCAATAAAAATGACGATAAGACGCTTTCATACGACACACAGTACAGTGTGGTTATAAACAGAACAATGATTGTATCTCTTTGCTGTGAAAACCACGAGCAGCGAGCGACAAGCAAACCTTTCTGCATCTGTTCCCCAAGACTGCTGCGACCCTGCAGACGCAAAAGTTACGGCCTGGGGGCTCCGGGGGCTGACAGACCAGGAAAAATGATCCACCGGCATGTTTGTAGGCACTAACAGACCCGAAAGACAACCCACTCGCAAGTCTGCAGGCAGTGGCTGCGGTGACATCGACTTAATTACGTGTCGCTTCTGGTGACAATATAAATCTTTAAGGTCAAAGAGTGCCACTGTCGTTAAGACCCTTACGCAACATGGAGACACCATCTGAAGGGAGGGAGGGAGGAAGGAAGAAGGGGGTCCGTCAGTAACTGCCCTGTAGTCCCCCGGATTTAACGTCTGGCCGACGTCAGTGTGGTGCACGGTGCATACAGCCATCTGCAAGACTGCACAACACCTGACCCCACTATTGTCTGCAGTACAAACTTTCACGTCTGCAGAATATTGGACAGCGTCTACAGAACATTGGACAGCGTCTGCAGAACATTGGACAGCGTCTACAGGCGTTTACCGAGATGCTGCAGACCGTCGAGAAACCACCATTATTTCGCCCTGTCATCACGTCTTCGCGAAGAGAATTCGGTATGTTCGCTCTTAGTCCAACATGCTGTGTCGTATTCCACAGAGGAAACGAGGCAGTGGCTCGCACGGCGCTATCTGATTTGCTGTTCGTGTTCAAGCAACAGCTTCCAAAGCTAGCTTTGCCAATCGTCGATCAATTAGTACAACAGGGTTTCCCGAAGAGGAAGAGCGAAGATGTTCAGTTTCTGTCAGTCACTTTCGTTCTTTAGAGTCAATGTCTTTGGCGAACTGAAACAACAGGCTAACCCAAGCCGCCTTTCTCTGCAGCAGCTCTCTCGTGCATAACTGGTATCGCCAAAACATCCAAATAAAAAACCTCCCCCCCCCCCCCCCCCCCCCCCCTCCCCCCACCCCAAGTTTAAACCACGTCTGTGTGATGATATTTTAAACCTGACACCTACGGGTAATGGGGCGACAACTTGCAAGGTTTCTATTCAAGGAACTCTAGCTCAATCCCAAGCCGAACCAGTCAGCAAAATCAAGCACTTCGACCAGTCGTTATTGGCATGTGCTTTGTCTGACAGCTTTGCCCTGCCGTTGAACCAAGGCTCCAGAGGCATGCTGTGCACACTGCCCCTCAAGCAGCAGGCACAGACTATAGGTGAAGAAGACTGACTGGTGAAACGGGCAGGTCACACAAATCGTGATAACCTAGATAGTGCTACCATGTACAGGTTAGGCCAGGTGCAACATCTGATGTGCACACTTGAAACTGTTAGCATGATCTTATCAACGAGACTGACTATGGGGTTTGCTGTTATGAATGGCCGGAAGTACGTACGTGTACTGTTACATACCATGGTACCAGCACGCCTTTTGTTGCCCTCTGGGGACAGAATGGTTGCACCCCTCCGGCCTCGTTGGACTTCTCAGTAGGTAGGTGTACGCACCCCACCCGCCTGCCACCCTTCATATCTGTGCCCTGTGCCCGTGTAGCTAAGCACGCGCGCACTGTGCCCCTCTAGCCGACCAGACGCATGATTTACGCAGGCTCTGCGCGTTTTCTCCTCCTACCCCCTACCCCCACCCTTCTTGCCAACTCATATTGCCCATGGACCCTGCTTGCACTCTCAGCTGGAATAATGACGGAGCCCAGAAGGGGCGTGGTTCACGGGCACATTGACTGGCAGTCAGAGTTCTCGATAAGCCTCGTTAACAGAAACAGGTGTTTGCTCGGCACTTAGGCAAATAAACACATGTTTCCCTGGGACATGAAGGAAATAAACAGGTGGTCGCTCGCTTTACAGCTACAATTGTCATTCAGCAGATGAAGATGCCAGAACGGACTGACGGGATTGTCACAGCTGATGTGGTCCACATAGCGGCAGCCTGATGTCATAGCAAACTACCAGCCGCATAACCGTAGTCGTAGTTATATGGACAGGATCAACCTCACGGCTTCCTATTCCATGTGCCAGCAGCACGACTACTGCCAGTCGTAGGCAATTTCACAAGAACATCTCTCTCCAACAGACTGTCACTATGGCAGCCGTTCAGGTCCACAGCTCTTTGTGGCTGTTGCCAAACATGTATGGCACCAACGGCCTCCGCCAGTTTCCCTAGTGATGGGGTCAGCGACAAATACCGTACATAAACCAACCTTGTTGATGGGAAGTAACCAGGGAAACACTGTAAGCTAGCGTCCGCATTTTTATTTTTCTCTGATAACTGATATAAAAGCGTTCAAAACTGTCTGAAACCAGATTTTTCTGGATCTACACTGTGCACGTGAAATTTGGCACTGAGAGAGGCGTTAATGTTCTGGACACGAGTCATGTTTAAAGATTATACTTGGTGGTGGCAATGTGGATGCAATGACACGGTGCCCCTCGATACTCTCACAACGGCTTGACTTCTGAGAAATGAAGGGAATAATGGACAGTATAGATGAGTACAGGCGTAAAGAGCCAACCCGCCTAATGAACGACGACGATTTCACAGGTTATTCAAGACGAACGCAAACAAGGAAAAAAAACTTACTGCAAGACATTTTCACTAGGATTAGTGAAAATGAAGGTATTTGTGCAGTGCTGTATGTACAGTAGAGAAACTGTGTGTACTTTTAATTAGCACGTGCACAGCTGACTGTTCTTTCGCCTCTCCCTCCATACCCCGACGACAAAGTTTGCAGAAGCACCAAAGGGCGCACAGGATTTGTCTACCTCTTGTTCGCTGACGTAATATTCCGTACCCGTAACTGGCAAATGTTTTACGCCACATCAACAACGACCTGTGGTGCAAAAGCACTACCATCCTACTGGACGCCCGTCACTGTAGCAGCGGTCAGGTTTACAGTCAAACTGGCAACGATTTCTCTCTTGAACCAACCACCGAAAAAGGACGAAAGAACCCAACGGCAACTGAGGGCGTGCTTCTTTCTGTGACGTTCAACACAGTTTAGAACTGGGCCACGTGAGGGAACTCGACAAGACATCAGACACTTATAAATACCGACCTGCCTATGGAAACTTTCTATCAAACATGACACTAACTTTATACAACTTAAAACTTTTCCGTACAAAGAACAAATTTATGAATTATAATATATACAATATAACTATAACTACGTTGCATATTAAACTGAAAGTATGATAATAATAATATTAATAAATGTGGATTTTTAACGCGCGAGAACACGTCATGCACACTTCGCGCGGACGAGGCACACAGACACTGTAGTGAAAACAACGAGACACACACACACAGAGGGGGAGATGAACGCAACACTGACGAACAGATTGGGATACAGATCGTCCTTCAGTCACAGATGGGTGGAAAAGTATCATAATAGAGGAGTATAACAAGTATAACAAAATAGTCATAATTCTTTTGTTACTTAATGTAAATTGATAGTATCCATTACGCAAATAGTACTGTCCCCGAACATAAATACTGTATTTTCAGTATAAATTATATACACATGCAATGCATTTAACATCATATCGCAGACCCAAACAGCCATGTTCATGAATAACAACCTAGCATGGCTGGCACTGGGAGCCTTTTGCCCCACACACACCAACGTCCGAGCCCCGTCAGCGCTACCCCCCCCCCCCCCCCCCCC
>SMGT01006406.1:72020-92183 GCA_004794575.1 Lanistes nyassanus
CGCTGTCGTCCGTCCCGACAGGTCTGTTACGTCACCAGCCGCCGACTGGCCCCCCGAGGGAGAGAGAGATGGGTCAGAGAAAAAGGAAGGAGGGAGCGCCGGCAGACAGTCGGAGCTGGAGAGAGAGGACAGAGGAGAGAGATGAGATCAGAAAGTTTAATATGAAAAATGGTATGGACAGAAGAACAGCTTCTGTTTTCTGGCTACAAAAGTATGTATAAAGTTGATGTATACCGTTGTGACAATTTTCAGATATATATATATATCGTTCAACTCGTCATTTGTTTGCAACAGCCCTCCCCCCCCCCCCAATAAAAAATCCCAACTCATTCTTAAGACGCTGACAAAATGGGCATCAAGGTTGTGTCTACATTTCAATCAATGTATAGTAGTATTTTAATAGTAATTTTAATAGTAATAGTATTTTTGCGGAGGAGGAGGAGTGTTGGTGAGTTCGTACGGTTTTCAAAAACGCCTGCCACACCAAGATGCGAGTGAGAGTTGAACATAAATTTGTCCAAAAGTAAATAAGCTGAGTCACTTGACTTCTTTAAAGTAAAACCCTCAAAACAAAACAAGAAACCCTTCAGGATATTTCGCAACCAGTCACTAGTTTAATATCTTGGGGAGGGGGTGTCCATGCTATAACAGGGAACAGAAAAAAGCCAGTTTGTTAAATGCGCTCTTCTGGGACTGAAGTAAACAGATGACGTGAACTACCGCACGCTGTCAGACTTTAGCGTCTTGTCAAAACTTTATTATTAGAGAACTTCGCTGTTTACCAGAAACCAGAAAATGGAGAGGTGCGCAGATGTGGTTTGGCTGTTGGTCTCAGGACATGAAAATAGGTCTTCGAGCGGCAGACAGAAACATGGCACTTGTTTCTTGTAAACGACTGTCATAAAAAGGCTCAGCCTGAAATTTTTTAACTTCGTAGGCACCGCTTAAGAATAACTGTTCTGGCCCAGTAGCAGACCGAAGTTAATTTCCGAACTATAAACCTTCCTGCGCTGCAGCTACAAATCCACAGTTACTGATGTATGTAGCGGCAACCACCCAAATGTCTCGCTGCACGGAATTCCTCCCTCTGGGAGACGGCCCCTGGCCTAGCGATAAAATCTCAAGCCTTCTTAGTCCGGAGCAAGAGACAGCCGTGTTCTTCTCGCTGCCTAAACTTTCCTACTGAGTCCCCATTGGCCGGCACCCCTACCCCCTTCTGACTTGTCAGTGTGTTTGTCAAGTCGACAATCTTCTTCTCCAACATTCACAACACGGACTTACAGAAGCCTGACCTCTGCTTCTGATATCGGGAGACGCCAAAGCAAACAAGCGCTTTCCTAACGAGCTCTCAGCCAGGTCCTGCACATGAAAACCCACGGCACTGGTTATGTTCAGCTTTAAGACTTCGTCTGCAGACGAAGGAAATCGCCTGACTAGTGAAACATTCGGTGATGCTGTGCTGCACCGTACTCTTTGTGATTAGAAGGGCCGACTGTAGCTCCAGCTTTTGTAGGCAGGCTATAAAAATGTCAGGCAACTGCTTCAAACCTCATTTGTTATTATGATGCTCATGAATATTCATGCGGCACCCAGGGGCCGTGTCCACGGCTGACAGTGACACGAAGCGCGCAGAGCTCATCTTGCAGAGTTTGGGCAGCAAGCAGTCATAATGAGGCTTGCTAGACCAGTCAGCCACAGTCTGTCTTTCCATCTTTAGCGCCACCCTTTGTCTTCTTTCCCCCTGTCTTCCTGTCTTTAGTCTCAACCTTTCATCGTGCCCCGTATTGTCTCCATATCCCAGACACTCTAAGCCTTCTGACTCTGGCCGACTGTATGTCTTACAAAATCCTACAATTTATTATACTCTGGCGTGCAGATACGTTAAGAAGACTAGTGCAAGTACAGACCTAGATTGTTTCGTATCTTATCTTAGATTGTTTCGTATCTTAATGTCTCGTTATTTTTAGTGCAGATGTCATTGAGGGCCAAACTGTACTTTCATGTCCACCATTTAATTTAGGTTTTGCCGCTGGTCGACTCTCATCTCAAGGATCAGCACTGCATCACCTGCTGTACAATGTTTACCTACAGAAAGTACCCGTATCTCCGCGTGCATGAGATGCATGAGGGCTCGAGACGATGCGTGCGTGAGTTAGTGCGTGCGAGTGCGTGCACGCGCAAACGACATTTTACTTTGGAACGTTATGTTAAGAATTGTTAAGAATAGTCTTATCTGATTGTCTTACGCTGTTCGAGCAAGTTGAATGGAAAGTGTTTCAGCCGCATGGAGCAAAGATCTGATGTTGACTGATGTACCCTTCTCCCAGCTTGTGTGAGACAGTGCGTAAAGCGATACGCGCATCATGTAAATCATGCAAACAATCTCATCCACTGGGAACGAAATTAAAATCGCATTTTTGTTGCAGACAAGTGTGACTGGTTCTTTAAGCTCTTTTCTCATTCAGCTTTAAAAGGAAAAACAAGTGACTGCCGCATGGAGGAAAATCGTTTTCGCTTTTGTTTTTTTTCGTCGTTTTTGTGTCGTCCTGAGGAAGGGGTAGTGCCCCGAAACATGTAGATTGTCTTTGTCCTGTTCTACCTTCATTCAGCTTTGTGGAGGTGCATGAGACAAGCATAATGGTTAAGAAAAGGGAACCCAAATTTTGTGAGCAGTTTGTACAGAGCACAGCCTATTTTTTCGCTTCACTGTGGCTTGTGTGAAAAGCAATTCGTAAAATAATGCTACTCACTGGCCGCAGGTACTGAGCAGAAAGACAATTTTCTGGTAAATACCTGGTTACTCGCAAACCCATTAAAATATTAACAGTTTATAAAGATGACGAAAGCAAAAAAAAAAAAAAAAAAAGCCCAACCGAAGAAGACTCCCCGCTCTGATAAAACCAGGGGCTCTCTGTCCGTGTTCAGATAGACTGGCTTTGCCAAGAACAAGATGGCGGGTCAGAACTAGTGCGATGGCCTGGATGTTAGGGACAAACACAGACGAAACTGAGCAAACAACGCATTACGAGAAATTTCACCTGATCCAACACAGCACGAGTTTGAAATGTCTAACGGGCGAGACCGGTCCTTTGAAGCCCGAGTGTGTTGTTTGCTTCACACACGCTCCCCCGTCTTCCAACTGTGTGTCACAAGGACAACTGAAGCACAGTTGTCGTCCCTGCCGAGTCTCTCCGCGCTGTGTGCCGCCTTGCGGGGTCCAACAACAAGAAGCTTTTTTCAAGTCGATATTAAGTCTGAAAACGTTACACGGGCGAGATCTGACCTGCCCTCATCTGCCTGCACCACGAGGTCAGAAAGGAACACTCCACGGCCTTTCATCTCTTTGTCCCGTCTGAATGACGGCCTCTGGTCTTTCAAACTGCACGCTTTCGCACAAAAACGACGACAAGTTAACACAAGAGTCTTGCAAATTATCTCACTTCGATGCTACTGTCTTCACATAATGCTGACCTTACTAATGTTTTTACAGCGACAGAATGTCGAAATGTTGTGTTGTTGGAGAATTAACGCAAAATGACGTCACAATACTACTGTTTGACATCGGCGCGCACCATCAACATGACGTCACTTTTAAAACGAACTATCGTTATATACATAGCCACATCCTTGGTGTAATAAAAATGAAGTCTTTGGCACAACTAATGCAACCCCATCAGCAAGAAAGTTATAGCTGAATACAAACTGGGGAGTAAAATTTTATTTCTTCTCCATCTCGGGAAGTTCAAGCAATACGGAAGACTGCTGTCATTTATGTGAATTAGCTGGCAGTGCTTGGCATACACTTGAAAAAAAAATAGACCGACTGTCTCTTTGGGTGCAAGTACGCAAGCAGCCGCCAATGTACGTACGTACTCACGCGCGCGCGCGCGCGCGCGCACACACACACACAGACTGGGTGGGGTGGGGGTGAGGAGAGAGGTTTAAGAAGAAAACACAAATGCCCAACACTGATCACGCACACTCTTGTCTTGCATCTGAGCCTACAGTGCGACCACTCGGCTCTGCCTAACGCTGTCGAACCGCACAATATGCCCCCGTAGACATCCGTTGGCGGCGTACAATGAAGGTATTTCTTCTGGAAAATTTCTCTCGTGTGTCACGGTGAGGGGGTGGAGGTGCCTCCGTGTATGCATGCATGTGTGTGTGTGTGTGTGCGCGCGTGTGAGGGGGAGGGATGGTAATTTTTTGGACATTTATTATTGCGAAGCCACAACTGTTAAAACTTTATTACTATGTTGCTGTCTTATATAGTACGAAATGCAGAAAAATCACATTTGGGTAAGATATAATGCAAGAATAAATATGTGAACTCAATGCATTTGTCATTAACCGTTCTAACCCTGGGACTACCTAACACGCACTACTCTCGCACTCTTTTTAGTTTCTTGTTCGCTCCTCTATTGCTTACTCAGCAGGACAAAAGCGCCAGACAGTCGGAACCATGCACCTCAAATCACACACGGAGGGGCTAATTTTCGATTACACAAACACGATTATATAATATGCAGGAATTCGGATTATTAAAAATACTCAACAATGGGGTTGAAATTTAGGGTCAAACGTGCCCAACCAAGCGTATTTGAGGCGTATTCGTCTGGCTGGACAAAATGTAACGAGATTTATTCAAGCATCTCAATTTTGGGGTCATCCTATTTCCCTGTTGGGAAATGTTCTATTCCTATTTCCCATTCCCAGTCTCTCTGGGTGGGCCTAGCCTGAACACTGGGTCGTGCTATAGCCATTCTGTCTGGGCATATGCTTGCGGGCGAGATGTAACTGTTCCTAGCCTAGTCGTTAATGATTGGCGATATAGCAACGTGTTCCGAACTTCTTGTCAGGGAAATGCTCAAAGGGATAGGCGTTTCCGTGACAACGTGTCCTTTCTTCTTTTTTTAAAGTTAACCACGTGATATAGGATCAAGTCTTCCTCCTGGAGCACGCCAGGAATCCGAACCTCGACATGCAATGGTCCGTGTGGATCCCCGCGTTCTGCCGGTGTCTTCGTGAAACCAGGGACAGACACAGGATCACAGGATGTCAGAAGCCAGGGACAGACACAGGATCACAGGATGTCAGAAGCCAGGGACAGACACAGGATCACAGGATGTCAGAAGCCAGGGACAGACACAGGATCACAGGATGTCAGAAGCCAGGGACAGACAACTATAGGGGACAATATTCGGAGCAAGGCAGTCCCGTAGATACATCACAGGATGTCAGAAGCCAGGGACAGACAACTACAGAGGACAATATTCGGAGCAATGCAGTGCTGTAAGTACATTACAGGACGCGTGTTTCTGTGAACATTAACGTGATACAGTCACGTGATACAGTCACGTGATACAGTGTGCCGAGTCAAAGAACAAGGGATGAAAATTGCCGAAGTCTATGACCGACCCCAGCCAGCAAATCTGGTTTTCTTGAGGGAAAAATTAGGAGCACATCAAGCGCTCTTTGATTGGCTACTTGGCGCACGTGACTTCTCAGTTTCGCCATTTGAACAGCTACATGAACAAAAGGAAAACGTTCCTCTTCTTCGCGATCAAACTTCCCCTTCCCCCGCCCCCCCATACTCATTCCTAACCTCCAACCCTACCCTTTCCCAAAGCCCCACCTCTACCCCAACAAAACTTGTGGGGTAAAAAGAGAATGTGCACAATGGGATTCGAGCCACTTATTTTTCACTTTCAGTCGCTACAGTAAAGCTTTCTCCACTCGGCAAACCGAGTACATCAATAGATTCTGTTCATAAGATGATGCACTACAAGAATTGATTTCTTTGAAATGTCGAATCATAACAGACTCGTATCAGTTCCTTGTGAACCTCTGTTTATTTCTTTTTGGTTTTGTTTGTTGTCTTTTGTTGTACACTGTTTACATTAGTCTACTGTTTGATGGCCTAGCAGACGACCGTTTTATTTTCGCTCATGTTGCTGTTCCAATGGCGGAACAGCAAATTCACGTGCGCCAAGTAGCCAGTCAGGCGCGTTGACGTGGTCCTTCAAATTTTTCCTTTGGGAACAGCAAATTCGCACCATAGGAAAAGCAGAGCTGCTAGGTGTCCAGTCAAGCGAAAAGATCTTTGATACAGGCTCAGTCACAGAGAAACTTCCCTGATTCGAAGCGCCCCTGACTAAGAGGTACCCGAGCAGTCTGTGCCTGGCGGTGTCGGGTGATACGATTGTGTCGTTTCCCTGGGTGGCAAAGTCACTCGGGTGACCGGCCTAAGCTTCCAGTACACAACGTCAGCAGTGCGTGGCGAGGGGGGCTCACCTCGTCTTGTCTTCCTGGCCGCAACGTTGTGAACTCTTCCAAAACTCTCAGTCGTCGTAACAGACTGAGCTAGTCTTATCCACCACTAAAATTTTCCAAAAATTCTTTAGTTTGGAGAACCAATTCTCTTTTTCCCTATCAGTAATTCTGTGGGAATTTTTTCTGTTTTAAAATATTAATCTACGGGTTTTGTCACCTAGTAAGCTTTTCTGAACATCATATGTTCTTGTATACTAATAAATAGCTTTTCTGTTAGTGAACTTCTCAGTAAATGATATCTGTAAACTGATCGAATGCTTTTCTTATGGCAGACATGTCGAAAAAATAAACAGTTCCTTTTGTATTCATCATGTCTCTTATATCACTAAACATCCCATTTGATCAGACAGAAGTCACTTCTAAACGGTTTGAGGCCTACTTTTTGCACGGCTTTTTTCTGTATAAAAGTTAATAATTTTCCAATTTATCATGATATTGTAGACACGCGTAGTTATGTTCATGTAACTGTGGTGCTCAAAACCTGAGGGTACAGAAGTTCCTGCTAACACCGGGCCCGTATGCACGTAAACTGTACTAAATTTGCACCCGAATAGCGGATTGTTTGCTGTCTCTGAAAACGCTGTTTCTGGGAACCTGGCATAGACTATTCGTTCCTGGGACGACTGAATAACTTAATTATTACCGAATACGAGTGGAAAATAGGCTATACAGTTTTCGTGGATGGGAAATTCAAGGAACTTATTCGTCATAACAGGAATAAGTCAGCTATTCGGTTGTCTTGCATACGGAACCAAGACAAACTAGAGCGTATAGAGCCACTAGGACACCAAGGCACCTGGGGATGGGTGTACAGTTCGCATCGAAAACGGACATTTTGACAATTTTTTTAAAAAGTGGAAACAAACCAAGACCTCCTCCACCCCCCCACCCCAGAAGTGCTGGAAGCCCATTACAGCCGGTGCTTTCTGCGCCTGCCTTAATCCCTCACGGGGGCGAGTTTTGTAGTCCAGGATTACCTTAGACCTGAGCGGCCAGTGTCATGCGGAAGGAATTTTGATGGGTTCTTTCAAAAAGAGAAAAAAGACCGGCTCGTAACGCTCGGCCTACAATCATATTCAAAGTCATGCACGCTGAAAGAAAACTTGTGAAACAGCCGACACGCACAGCCCAACCCACGACAGCGAGAACTTTCAGAGGGTGGGTGGGTGGGGGAGGACAAGACGAACTGGTTAGCACTGGTTCACTCAGCTGAGGGTTATTCTGCTGGCTGCTGGTTCGACAACTGTTTTCATGTTTGAGTATCTGACTAATAGAAAATATCCCTTTCATAAAAAAGGTTTCCCAACCATAAAACAACCAACGAAGACTGTAAATTTACTGCTGTTCTTTCACACAGGATATTGGGAGACTCAAAACATTGGCAAGCGCGCACACACACGCGCGGGCGCGCACGCCTATACCAGGACATTGTACTCTAGCCAAAAACAGTCTTAGTTTGTGAATACCAACATGTCCCATACTAACTTACCCACTAGAAAAAAGAATTACACTAACAAAGGAAGAACTCATAACTGTAATATCATTGGAAAAATACTTAAAACATTTTGTTGACTCATCAGCAAAGGACACAAACAGCGAGAAAAGAATTCTGACATATCCTTTTACTCGTATTGTAAAATGCCTTCTATGACAGCAATTTCATGTGCGTGTGTGTGTGTGTGTAGAAATCGGTAAATAGTTTGACAAAAAGGTAATGCCGTTTGTAAAGTGGTCTTATCAGACAGGACGTATAGTGGTCTAGTACGTCTCCTACTAGCTGTGGATGAAATGTCTAACGAAGATATACACCACTCCAGTCATAAGATGGTCTGATGGCAGAAAAAAACCTACCTGTAAAATGCACTCGCCGACCCTGGCGTCCTCTGGCACCCCCGCGTTATAGAAACTGGTTTCGAACTCCGGCTGCTTGTCGTTGACGTCACGCACACTGATGATGACCAACGTACTCCCAGATCGAGGCTCATCTCCGCTGTCCTGCGCCACCACCACTAACGAGGGCAGGGAGTTCACTTCACAATCAATGGCCGCATTTGTTGTGATCACTCCGGTGTTGCTGTCAATAGTAAACCACCCAGCCTGGGGGCTAGTGCTTGGCTGGATAAAGTAGTGCACCCTGGCGTTGTCACCAACATCTGCGTCAGTAGCTGTGACTTGCAGAACTGAGGTGCCGATCTCTGCCATCTCCTGCACCTCCCCTCTGTAGGGGTTCATCGTGAACACTGGTGCATTGTCGTTGACGTCATCGATGAAGACAGTGAAAGACTCGGAGGCCCGAAGTGGAGGATTGCCGGAGTCCGTGACAATTACCGTCAGGTCATAGGCAGCCTTCTGTTCTCTATCTGGGGGCGTGTTCACCACAATGAGAGAGATGACACCATCCGTAATCTGCAGCCCAAACACGCCCTCCCCACCCAACAAGGTTATATTTCCATGAACCTTCAGATCAACTGTCATGTCTGGATCGTCGATAGAGATTCTGGCCACTGGCGTGCCCCTCTCAGTGTTCTCTGGAATGTGACCCTGCCTGTCGGCGCCCTGCAGGAAGACCAAGTTAATATTTGCCGGCTGCTCGTTGATATTGAGCAGTTTGATCTCCAGCGCTGCATTTCCAACCAGAGGAGGGGAGCCATAGTCTGTAGCTTCTAGCTTTAATCTGTACATGGGCTGAGTCTCATAATCCAATGGCTTCACCACAGTCACATCCCCTGTGTTGGGGTCGATGCTGAAGTGATTCTCGGGGTCAGTTTTCCTGTCGATGGAGTAGCGGATCTTTCCATTTAGCCCAGAGTCTTGATCTGTTGCCTGAACTTGTATGATCCTTGTTCCCATAGTAACATTTTCAGCTATCTGCACCTCGTACTTGCTGGTGTTGAAGATGGGCTGGTTGTCATTCTGGTCCACGATGTTGATGTTCACCTGCATCTCCCCCGTCCTGCCACCACCGTCTGTGGCTCGGATGACGAGGAGGTAGGTGTTGTGCATCTCATAGTCCAGCTGACTGTTTACCCTCAGGTCCAGAATGATGTCAAACCCTGAAGACTGCTGCAGCAAGGAGAACGCATTATCGATGTTTCCAGACACTATTTCACACCTCTGAGTGGAATTCTCACCTAGGTCTGGATCAGTGACACTGCCAAGAGGCTTCTTTGTTCCCACTGGAGCAGATTCTGAAAATTCCAGAGTCAGTCTGTCTGGCCGAAACGTTGGACTGTTGTCATTGACGTCCTGAATGACTACTTCCACCACAACTGGCTTACCGAGCCTGGTCAGGACAAACGCGTAACCCTTAGGGTTGCTCTCCCTGTCCAGTGCTGCGATTGTATTGATCTGGCCGGTGTTCAGGTTTACTTGGAACACCCGGTTGGCGTCTGCAGTACTGCCATCAGAGGTGGATGGTATGAACTCTAGAAATGGAGCACTCACTCCTGACGACCCTCCTACTGTACCGACATAGGAACTGACTGGAATATTTTCTGGAATAACAAACGTCTGTGTGCACTTGTCCTGCTGACATACAAGTCCAGAAGCGTTCACTCCTGACACAGTTGAAAACTGGCCTAGCAGCAGGACTATCACCGACACCACAGCTAGCGATGAATTTGTTGTGGACGTTGTCCATGGTGGATATTTTGGCCAGCCAGGATGCCTTTTCCTTACCGTGCTCACAGCCGTCTGATGACGGCTGCTTCGGTAAAGGCACCAGACCATGGTAATGGCTACAAGAGCAGGCAACCAGGGATGTTGTGGTCATAGTCCTCTGTGCTCACCATCTGAACTCGACACAGGACTTGACAAAGGGCACCACAAGATTTTGGACTTTTCATATAGCACTGAAAACAAAAATTGAAAATTAAAAAAAAAGATGAAATCTAGTCAATGTCAGAAAAGCTAAAAGTCGGGGTCTTCATTCTGTCACTACTACAGTGTTTAATTTGAATTAATTTATTTTAACTTGTGATGTTTGTCCTTGACCTTTTTGCTGTCTCTTTAAATAAGACGTGAAACTTCTTTTTTATTCTGTGCTAAGTTGCCAAAACCCCAAGACCTTTACTGTAAGAGTAGCGCTCTTAAGTTCAGATCCCCAAATCTTTATTCAGCTGTGATACAGTGGTCGACTGGCCCCAGGCTGGGGCATTACAAATCATACATCGCATTTGCAAGGGGTTAAATCAGTCTTTACCTTACTGCTGTAGTCATACAGAGATGGGGGTGGGGGTGGGGGCGGAATGGGGAATGGAAACGTGACACTCATCATTTAAACAGCAAGGAAAAACGAAATGGGGGCTTTTTATTAATTTTAATGAATTTAAATGAACCTTCAGATCAGAAGCTTTAGTCATAATTTTTTCTTTCTTTGGGGTAGTGAGGGGGAAACAAGTGGTTAAGGTGTAACAGCATAGGCTGATAAAAACTAAATCTTCAGCAAAGAAGTAGAGTAAAAGAACAATTACAAAGTGTTCTCCCTTCCACACTTCATGAAAAGCTGGTTTATAAAAACATTACAAATAAACAATGTCTATCCCAATTTAATCACACTATTTTGGAGGGGTAATGAAATTATTCATGTCACCCGAACAACAACACACCCATGGCTGTCACTATTATCTTTGTACAACATAGTCAACATAGTGTTTTGGGTGGGGGTTATAGCTGCTTTAGTCATCGTGAGCCTCTTGTCTACATTTTGTTGTTATTAGCTGTTAGTGTTACTGTAAACGCGTAATTGTCACGAGAACAAACCCCTAGGTGAGACTGCACGTGTCACACTAGCATGCACAGTAATATGCATGTCTGAAAAAGGTTTTCAGACAAGTGATTTAAATTAAACGTTTCTTAAGATCGGATTTCGCGGAGAGACCTTCGTCCTGACCTGTTCTTCCATGTGAAGCGAAACACGTAGTGCGTTTAGCAGCCGTCTTTGCCAACTTCAGGTCTGAGCGCCACAACATTCAACTGATGAGAAAAAAGTCCACGAAGCACTTAGCAAAAGGTTTTCTGAAGATTTCTCTGGATTTCTCCCTCTTTTCTTTTACAAGTGTCTGCGCTGCTCAAGCCGCTTCAGTGAGCAGGCGGCACTCCGGTACCCCTCAACGCCTTAAAGGGGCACCGCTGACTGCCCGCTTCTTAGCTTTGGGCAATAGCACGCAGAAAGCCTTGGGTCAATTCGGCAACGTATAAAACTTCTAAAATATATTCTTGGGCAAATTAACATAGCAATAATAATAGTAACAACAACAACAATGCAGTTTCCATCTCGAAACCTCAGTTCTATTCAATTTTTTAGAACTTTAGTTTGATCAGTGTTGACTCCGACCTGTTTTCTCACCGGCTGGCTGGTCAAATCGTCCGATGCTCTCACGACAGGTAGGACCCACTAGCGGACGGACAGAACTTGTTGTGCCGTGCAACCACCTACACCACACCGTGCGCGCCGATCAGACAGCTGACAGCTTGTCGGACCATCCGTTTGACGGACAGGTGGTACGCCAGAAATCAACAGTTTTGGAACGTCATGGAAACAACTTGAGAACGAGTTCACATGCCGAGGCAGTGCCGTGCGGCAGTGAGCCTGAACGACTGTTGTTGCTACAACTTCTGCATACTGCTACAGTTAACACTACACTACTTGAGTGCTACATAGTCTTGGTTAAGCTTGTACACAAGCTTGGAAACTGTTAAATTAGGCAAAGTGTACCCTGTTTACTGTGGTTAGGTGTAGGGGGAAAAACAGGCGAGCCATGATTAGGCGAAGGATTCAGAAATCAAAACGTGGTGTAAGTGCCCCTCGATAAAAGACTGAAACTGTTAACAGAAAAAGAAAAAAACCCAAACAAACAGTACCCAGATGAATGGTTCCTCCTGAGCGCTCCTGCTTTTGGTGCACAAAGTGTGTACAGGTAATTCCAAACTGAATCTCCGAGTCTGCAGGTGAACACAGCGTGGTGACATGAAATGCCCACGACACACCACCGAAGTCACACACACACACAACAGGCGAACACCCGACTAACACACCTGGCGAACACCCGACTAACACACCTGGCACCGTCTTCGTAACATCCTCAGGTGCTGTAACTCCACAACACACAGCAGCCGGGTTCTCTCTTCTGCTTCCGCGCGAATGGAGGTCCGCAATCCAGGCATAAACGCGTTACTTCAGTAGCAGTTACCTGCAGGCCACGATAAGGTACTCCACCGCGTATAGCCTGGCCTTCCCTCCCGTGGAGCGCAACGCTTTGAGAGCGGGACAGTGCCGTACTTCCCCAGACGTCTGCTGGCCTCGCGCTGTCAGCGTGTGCCCGGCCTCCTCGCGTCCTCAGATCTAAGGCGCGCGCGCATAAGCCGTGAGGCCCGTCAGGGCAAGTTGTTTAAGTTCTGTGAAAGAAGGAATCATATTTCTGCACAGCTACACAGTAAACTTAGAAATTCAGAAACGCACAAAAATGAAGGTATAAGAAATCTATCAGTGACATTTTATAACACTAAACAGTTTAGATTTTAAGGAAAGGAGTGGTGTATGTAACCCTCCTATCCCCTTCGAGTCCATCATGCACTGAAAGCGGGTCGTCTGCTCGCTCAAGCCGCGAGCAGGCAGCACAGCGTAGACCTTGCGGGAGATATGCACCTAAGAGATACTTGGTAAAGTCTTACAAGAACAGGTGCACCTAGGTTGAGGTGGCATGGTGTCACTGAAAAAACACGCCTTCCATGTAGTCAAGAGTGGTTTTTTGCTGTTGTTGATAATACCAGTCTTGGTCAAACCCGCACGCCTGGCACAGACTGTGTGAATCTCGACTTCCCAGTTTGTGCTGTTTCTTTCAGTCGGTTACTCAGAACTACTCTGTTCTAGCTGCTATCTCCTCGATTCCTGTGGTTTGCCTTACGTTAAAATCCCCCAAACGCTACATATTCTAAATTTGTTTGTCTTTAATCGAGGCATTTTTTATCACTGTGGGTCGTTTTCTGGATTTTCCACTAATATTCAATCTGACGGCGTCTTATCCCGAGTGAGAACACAGCCAGTCAATGGCTGGCCCTCAGACAATATCCAGTCAACATTTTTCTAATAGCCTTTTTCTGTTAAGCTATCCGCCCAAAGTAATAAAGATGGGATGGAACACTGGGACGAACTGAAGGCGCTGAACCGCGTCTCCAACGGCAAGTCGGAATGGAAGAGCGCACATCCAGGCAGCTCAGCCGTCAGCGCGCCGCTGTGGTTGGGTAACGATGACGTGGTTGCGAAAAGTAATGATGTCACAGCCTGAAGGTGCACAGCTTTTGATGATAGTAACTGTGGATGTTTCCCAGAACTGTGCTAGCCAGCTAACCAAACATGTTACGCGCTAGTGAAACCCCGTTGGTTATCCAGTACTCGCATGTGGTGAATAAGCTATTCATTTTGTTCGCCAATTATAAAGCCAAATATGTCCTTAGTCCGAGCTTGTCTTTCCCGGTCGTCAAGATGGCTTCAGTGTAAAGACAACTGCTCGGTGATAAGGCAGGCTAAAAATAACTCATAAGACGTGCATTAAGAAAAAACATAAAAGTGATAACTGCCTCCCCCTCCCACCACACCCTACACCACTAAGTAAGAAAGAAGATTGGATTGTAGGTTAATGTCGCCCAAGCTACGTTGGCTATATCATGGGGAAGTACAGATGGTCGTGAGTTCGGATTCCATATTTAACAGGGACCTGGATGGCTCATTGGCAAAGTATTAGACTTGCTTGTTAAGGATGAGGGTTCGAATCCAGCAGGAGTCAAGGATTGTATCCTAGAGTAAAAATGTCGACACATTTGGCCTTAACCCGAACAGAGCATAGCATAGTACAGGGTGGTCTCCCCTTAGCCGCCGTTGTGTGGCGTGAGTTTCAAACAATAAATAATTAAATGACAGAAACAAAGACAGGCACTGTCATCCCCCTTCCTCTTCTCCCCACTACCCTCCCTCGCCCTCTATCACCCCATGCTTTCCCACCCAGGCCATGAGCCGAGACCGTATAGCCATGAGCAGGGACCGAACAGCCATGAGCAGAGACTGTATAGCCATGAGCAGAGACTGTATAGGCATGAGCAGAGACTGTATAGCCATGAGCAGAGACCGTATAACCATGAGAACAGTCAAACCATCGGCCACTGACCTTTTCTTCTGTGCGACTTAAAAAAAACCCTGTTCGTTGGCAGGAAAATACTGCCTCCATGTACCGAATATGGAGCTGTTTGTACACACTGACTGTGCTGTGGATGCCGACAGTCAAACCGTTTGTGCACTGTGACGTGTGTTATGTAAGCAACCACGCAAGATTGAGTTTTCTAATATTGTACATGTGTCACATTACTTATGGCTGGGGCACGTGTCATATACACACGAACTCAGTCTGATCCCATAAACTGTGATTGTAATCAAAAGACAGTTGCCTGCAGCCAGGAACATGCCGTAGAGAGACAGTCTCTGCAGCAAATATCGCGAGGTCTGGCCATTAGAGTGGACACACACAGTGGCGACACGAGGCGAGCAGCTCGTGCCCACAAGTAACTCGTCTTATCTCGTCAGTACTTATATTCCGCTCACCCTTGAGTCTCATTACCGCGTTCTCAGAGCCTTTTCTAATGTTATCAATCACTGTCCAAAATGAATGGCACATATGATACTCTACTCTACCTGAAACCACCACACTTTCTAACCCCTTTCCTTCCGTTTACTTCTGTCTAACACTGGTTAAGCTAAAATAAATGAAGGACGTTCATTGTACATTTGTTCCCCTTTATCCTTCATCTGTATATTTGTTCCCCTTTATCCTTCATCTGTACATTTGTTCCCCTTTATCCTTCATCTGCTGTCATGAACTTTATTGTGTACTGTTATCCTATTGTGTATTGTTATTGTTGTTATGTGGTGACCAGTTCATAACCTTTTAGCTTTTATGGCACCCGATATTTGTAGGAATGTACTCGAAAAGTGAAATTAATAAAAAAAACTAACTCGTCTGCGTGGACCCTAGGGTCCACAGTAGTTTCCTCCTACACTGAGGTTGCTGCTGCCATAAGCGTCCCCTGTTTTCAGATGCAGACCACGCGCACGTCTGCACGTGATGGGTTACAGGCCGCTAGGTTTCATTTGAATTGCAAAGCCTGAAAAAAAAAATACTAAACAAGCCCAACACAGAACCCCCACCCCACACCAACGGTAACAAACTAAACTGTTCTCTAGATGCTGACGTCGAGAGTGATGCTGTCATAAGACAAAGGTGTAGAAAAGTGCAGTACGGAGTGGTAGGATCACAGGGTTAGGAGTTCACAGATGTAGATGGCCCATGATTTGAAAAGAATAATGCTCTTATTGAGTAGTTCCATTTACCTTCTTGTGCCCAGTCTTTTAAACATTTTTTGCCTGCTTTCATATTATAACTATGATTTGTCTCTTCTGTTGACATGGGGTAGACATCCGTTACATTTTCTCAGAGACCGTATTTCAAACGTTTGCACGTGTAACAAGCGTACAGCCTACAATACTATCCTGAAATTACATTGCAGTGAAAAATGTTCTATACCTTACAGACACATAATTATATATGTGGATTCCTTGAATTTGTATAAAACATTTAGTTTGACGGTCGTCCGCCCGCTGTACGAGGGTTACAGGTTTGTACCGGCAGGTAAGTACGTAGGCAGCTAAATTTAGAGGGACAGTGCTTCCAGCTCTCAGTGATTTAGCGCTATGATGGTGAGGATGAGGTCCTATTACTAAGCTCGACTGTACTGAAACAACCACCAGACTGATAACTGGAGTAAGGTGGCGACAGGCAGTTAGATGATCGAGAGGGGGCCGAGTGGGAGTCTGCACAATGTTTAATTCGAGGATATGATCCTTGCGCACACCAGGCCCTGTCTGCATGTAAAGCGTAAACTGTATTAATTTTTTCCCGAATAGCGGATTTTTCTGTCTCCGAAAACGCTGTTTCGGCGAACTTGGAAAAAAGCAATTCGCTCCTGTGACGACCAAATAACTTATTACTGAATAACGAGGGCAAAATAGGCTATTCGGTTTTTGTATGTGGGGAAACTCAAGGAACTTATTATAAAAGGACAGGAATAAGCCAGCTCTTCGGTATTGCATGCCGGGCCTGGATTCGAACCAGTAACCATCAGCTAGTCCGCAGCTCTCACTGCAGAGCTGTCCAGGCCCCGAAGGCGGTGCCACATATCTCCAACGCTTGACCTTCTAGCAGCTATAACACTAGGGAATGACACCAGTTTCCGCCACATGACACGCTATTAGACTTTTCGCACCATCTCGTCATGCGGCTTGTGTAGGAGGGGGGGACTCAGTTTCATTCAGAGCGAGGCTGCCACACGGTGGCCGGCGCCCCCTGTTCAAGGGAACAGTCCTGTTGCACGCTGCCAGCACTGGGGACTTCGCGGCTGTGAAAGTCAGTTCACAAGATTACGTCAGGGACAGTGATCTACACGGCTGTGCGGCGCCCTCTCCGATTTTAATGGCGGGTGCCTTTGTTCGTCTTGTCAACAGCCCGCCCCCGTATGAGGTAACAATTGGTAGGTCAGCCGGGAGGGGGTGTGGTGGGGGCTCGAGTGGACGATGGCTAGACGTGGTAAGGACCTCCTGTGTGTGCCAGCACTCCACTTGGCTAAAGTCTGGCGGGTATGCACTACTTAATCCTGTCGTGTTGTCAAACGATAGGACCAGAATTCCGGTATTTACTGGTTCGTTCCCCCCAAAGGGAATCCAGAGCGTTTTTGTCTTGCATTATCAGTATGGTGTGTTGACACAGAAACCTAATGCTGTAATTCCTCGTGGCTAAAGACATAAACTTTAAACTGATGTATTACAAGTTACAGCAAACTTTACACTGGTGCACTACAAGTTACAGCAAACTTTACATTGCACTCCAAGTTACAACAAACTTTACACTGGTGCACTACAAGTTACAGCAAACTTTACACCGGTGCACTACAAGTTACAGCAAACTTTACACTGGTGCACTACAAGTTACAACAAACTTTACACTGGTGCACTACAAGTTACAGCAAACTTTACACCGGTGCACTACAAGTTACAGAAAACTTTACATTGCACTCCAAGTTACAACAAACTTTACACTGGTGCACTACAAGTTACAGCAAACTTTACACCGGTGCACTACAAGTTACAACAAACTTTACACTGGTGCACTACAAGTTACAGCAAACTTTACACCGGTGCACTACAAGTTACAGAAAACTTTACACTGGTGCACTACAAGTTACAACAAACTTTACACTGGTGCACTACACCACTACTGTAGGAAGGTAAGTAATTTTAGAGGGACAGTGCTTCCACCTCCAGGTGATTTCGCACTATGGGGGCGGGACCTATTACTAAACTACGCACTGAAAGAACCACCAGACTGATGGCTGCAGTAAGATAGTCAGTGCGGACAGGCAGTTTAATATGCCGAAGGCCGAATGGAGTCTGCATAATGTATAACTCCAAGAATTAATCCTTGGCCACACCGGGATTCGAACCAGCAACCTTGCACCTGCTATTCCGCAGCTCTACCGACTGAGCTATCCATGGCCCTAATTTAATAGTGTCTTATGGGTTACACCAGTTATATGTAACAACAGTCCACCCCCCTCGCCTCTCTCCTCCCCCCTCACACACACATACACGCAGTGACAGGCTGGATCTGTCGCTGGCTGACCATGGTCTCAGCAAGCCAGTGGGGCCCATTCGCACCTTTGTGCTATACCTGGCAACGTTGAGTCACCCAGGGCAACAGACGCAAGCGAAGGGCGGATGATCGTGGCGACCCCTGTCGGCATGTACACTCGCAGTAACCAGGTACTAAGCAGTTACCTAGGACACGCTGTTAAGACCTAACTTACCTAGTTCTTAAGTAGTCAGGTGAGGCATTAGACCTCTGATGGAATGTCCACTCACCGCATCCCCTCACCAATGTCCATCCAATGGCCTGTAGCCCACCCCCCACTTACCCGAAATATCTATTCTGCTAAATCTGGTGACGTTCCCTTGAACTGAGCAAGTGAAGACTAAGAGCAGAGTCGTTTTCAGGCTACATCGTAATGAGGGGTGGGTGGAGGAGGGGTGGAGGTGGGGTGGATGAGGGCAGAGAGTTTTGGGGGTGGAGGAAAGCGCAGCACCCTGAGAAAACTCGCGGCCATCATTCCTTTAGACACGTGCAGATAGCGACACTGTCATTTGTCATTGTGCCACGTGCAGATAGCGACACTGTCATCTGTCAGTCATTGTGCCACATGGATAGAGAAAGTACTTGTGCCGGACACGGGTTCAGAGTCCACGACCCTCTGTTTTGTTTCCAGGCAGGCGTTATCGCTATGCTACGGGCGTCCGACGGTTCACATCTGCCCTCCCCAGGGTGAAAGTACATTGCAAAGCACACGTATAGTAAACTCGATCGTCACACGCCTTATGACAACGTGTTTACCTCGTGAGGGAGCTGATTTTTTTTGTTCGTCGTCTCGTTATTGTGGAGAAGCCAGTACACACGTTGTCTCGTTATTGTGGAGAAGCCAGTACACACGTTGTCTCGTTATTGTGGAGAAGCCAGTACACACGTTGTCTCGTTATTGTGGAGAAGCCAGTACACACGTCATTCGGGTGACATGAGGCAATGCCACCATCACTGGAGAGAGACTCCATATCTGAGCAGATTAAAATAAAATTGAAATGCTGACTTAATGCACTAAAACAGTACAGCTCAAGTTTTATAGGGACGGGTTGTAACGCCATGCCAACAGAAAATGTGCACGAAGTTTGCTGAACAAAGCCATCTTCAATTCTCCAAATTTTTTAATACCGGCCCTGATTTTCCGGAACACCTTTAACATACTGCCTTGATATGCACCTCGTTTGAGACTAGACTTCAAGTAACAAAAACCAGTCTCCAGCCCACAGGAGGCAAAAACAATCCCATGTCCTGACAGGATGCAAAACAGCCCTTCCTCTTTTTTCCGCTTCTTGCTCACCGATACACATGCACGGACGCACGCAGAGAGGAAGGCAAAAAGAGAAAAGGAGGAGGAGGTGCGTTCGCCTCGCCACACACTGGATGCAGATCGTCTGGGGGTCGGCACAAAACTCGCCGTACGCGCTACAGCCAATGGCGAGTCGCCACGCCAGTCCGCCTTGTGTACTGCCGCCGTGACGCACAGAACGAGTTTGTGTACTAATGCAATTAGTTCATTTTTTCTAGTCAGTATTTTATATAGTTACTCTTAAATGTTAGAGTTCATTGCTCCGATCAAATGGGCGAAGACAAATCATTAAAAAGAACTCCGGTTGCTGTTTTGAACCGATCGTGGTAGCTAGCACAGAGATTGACACCTGACACGGACTGAGGCCCAAAGGGACGTCATTACCAAATCTTCAGGACAAGACACAGGACAGAGAACACGACGCCCACCCCCGCCCCCACCCCGATATTAATGACAGAATTGACAATAATTGAAACGTTTGCCTTTGTTTTGACTGATGGTGAGCGGATGATACCTTTTGTGGATTATTCAAACTTTCCCACTTCCTTCCGCTAACGACTGACATACCTTCAATGTTTAGTGCCAGAAGCTTTGTTCGTTAGAGTCTAGGATTTTGCTTGTGGTTACCTAAAGTCTGCAGTTCTGAAATAAGATTGAAAAAATATCATCTAACCTGTTGCGAACTGGGGGGTTTTGAAAGAAACAACCGACCTCCGTGTTGCTCTCCCCGCCTGCGTGACCTTGTCACACGCACACAAATGGCTCGTGGTGGCGTTCCCCCCCCCCCCCCCC
>SMGT01006406.1:133555-151570 GCA_004794575.1 Lanistes nyassanus
GCCCTTTCCTACCCCCCTTTGCGATTGGCTGCCCCTCTTTTTAACCTTTCTTACTCACTGTCCCCTGGTCTTTCTCCTGCCATGCAGCCTATGCGCCACTTCTACTGCAGATAAGTCTTTTTCCTTTTCGTTTTTTCGTCGTTTTTTTTCGTCGTTTGTGTGTCGTCCTGATGAAGGGGTAGTGCCCCGAAACATGTAGATTGTCTTCGTCTTTGTCCCTTTCTAGCTTGGTACAGTTCCCTTGTTTTACATTTAATTCCGAATCCAGCAAAATCAAAAGATCCCTATGCACTATGTAAAAATTGACTTGAAAATTTAAAGAATGCCAAGTTCCCTCGTCATGCGAAAGAGTATAAATGGCACAAATCACACCTCGTGTGCGAGGACCATTTTACGAGGGAGTGGTTTGAAGGCACCTACGAAAATGATGTGGCTGCTTCGCTTGGTTTCGAGACTTTTAAGAAAAAGTTAAAGAAAGGAGCCATTCCGACAATTATCAATACAAAGTGTGCCAGTGAAAAAGGCATTGCAGTAAGGCAAGACCATACGGAAGCTGAGCCTGAGAGTGAGAACAGACGATTACAGCTGAGAGCGATGTCACTAACAAGTCAAGTTTCTTTATTCTTTTACCCTCAGGGGGTATTCAGAAGAAAAAATAATGTCAAAGAATACATGTCAATCGTAGTTCATCTGACATTAGAATATACATATATTGATAAATAAACTCAATGATTAATAAACACACAACACGCTCAATCACGCACGCAGATACCCACACGCAAAAACATAGGCATCTATTCATCTATTCATTAATGCACTCTAGTAAGAAGTATATTAACGAAATTTACTACATTGGACAGTACACTTTTGTTTTTACAAGAAAAGAGTTTATAAAGTTTAAATGTATTTGACCGGCTCAAGTAGTATGGTGTCAGCGCGGTGCCGCGTTCAGCTGTAAAAGCGTCTGCCCGATATCTGTGACGCTGCTTTGAGCGCTGTCGGCTGCGGGCTGCAGTAGCTTTCTCCCTGCCCGGGTAACTGACGTCACTCATCAAGGCAACATGGCGGCTTCCATGTAAGGCCGATGAGCGGCATTAAAAGCTGGATTGTAAGTGAACAGTTCTTTTGTAGCTTGAAATTTAGGGTTAAAAAGACCCACAACATCAATATTGATCAATTCAAGAAAGGTTACTTCTAAGGTTAAGTTTTCCTTTAAACACTGATAGCACAGCGAATTAATAGTCCTAATTTACCTCCCCTCTCCCAGGCCCTATAATCGCAACAACTCCTCTTCTAGGGATCTCCCTGAAGGGCAAGCCAGTCGGCTTTCAAGCTGCTCAGGAAAAACCTGATAGGACGGACTTTGTTCAGTTCTACATTTATTTAAAATGTTTTTGCGACAAAGACAGTCCCCAGCAAGAAGGTTGCGGGCAACACGTCACGTGGCGTTGCCTTGGAAACAACTCATTTGCAGAACTTCTGGCCAGCATACACTGGAATGCTTTGGGAACACGCTAAATATTGCTTCGCTTTCATGATCATAATCCATTCCTTCTATTTATTACAACACTCTTCTAAAACTGAAGGCTATTGATGCGGAAATAAAGTCTGGTTTATGGCAAAAATTAAAGAAATATTTTTGGAAAGGCTTCATTTCTCAAGTTTCTAACACTCGATTTTACACTCGACTACAGCAAGTTTCCCTTAACTACCACTCCTGTCCCGTCTGTAATTTAGCCTTTAAAATAACAACTGCTTTGCTCACTTATTCTTGTTTGATGTGAAAGTCTGTTACCAGAAGTAAACATAACTGCGACAGGTAAGGCTTTTGGCAGTCTGATTGTCCCAGGTACGACGTCAAGTGGAATGCCAGTACGCTGTTTGTTTACACAGTAAAAGTCCAAGGTGTTTGTTAAGTTTCATTAACGGGGACTGACAAGGGAAAGTTCCACAGACACAACTGTCAGACTATGGGGGCCTGGTTTTAAAGAAGTTTCCGGTAAACAGCGACTCGAGAGAGCTCATGAGCCATAGATCGCTTCTAATCGGCTCTTGTAAGAACTGCTTTCCAGAAGCCGACTTTTATGTTCACGTTAATCACACAGACACAGAAACATGCGACGGCAGTTGCAGCTTCTGTTCACCAGTGCTTTCTCGTCTTCCTCGCCTTCCTCCTCCTCATCACACTGTCGTCTTTCCGTGTCGTCACCCGTCTCCCGGTGGGTGCGCGTATACTCACTTGCTCGCGATCACTCGCACACACGCACGAACACATCCACGCACGCAGTCGATGTCACTCGCCGGAGCACTGATATACATGCGGTCAACGAAACACCAAGCCCGCCGCCATGACGGATATTCTACTACCGGTCAGAAGGTCGCTCTCTGTTACCCACGCCATAAATTTTCTTCTTTATTTAGTCAGCGAAAGTTACTCCCCGCCTCGACAGGAGAGACGGGGTTACACGCGGCGGTCAGCCGTCTCCCCCGAGACTGAATCGATCACATCTAGTGTCCTCACTTTTCCCTATCTTGCTCCACTCTTCCCTGTCGCTCGAAGAGACAAAAACCTGTTCCCGTTAGGACAAATGGAAAGGGGAAGCAAGGGGCACAGAGGGACAGGAGAGAGAGAGAGAGAGACATGGGGGGGGGGGAACAGAGATCACACGGTAAAATAAGTTCAGGTGGCCACACTAACCTCTGACTACGTGTACCAGGAAAAAAACCGAAGGCAAGTATAATGAAATAATTTCTGTTACCCCACCTCTATACAAACATCCCCCCCCCCGCACACACTCTCTCTTCCCCTCCCCTTCCCCTCTCTCTCTCTCTCGGTGACGGAAGGACAGAAAAAAGTAACAGTTGGAGAAACCGGAAGAGTAATGGGGGTGTGGGACGCCAGTTAGCCCCCACGACCTGGCGGCTTGGCGACCTGAGACGGCAGACGATTAATTGACGATCTGTCGGCCGCCCTCCAGCGCCGCGACCCTTGTGACCAGCGACACGTCACGACGTGGAGCCCCGCGCCGAGCGGCTGGCTGATACGAACGACTGCTGGGCAAACATCTCCCCCGCCGGGCCTCGGGCACCACTCCACGCGCCAAATTGACTCGGTGGCAACGGCAGGGACCTGTCGCCCGGTACACACCTCTAGCGACGTGGACAGACAGGTACCCAACAGACCTCCCGTCCATAACGACTCCCGAACTCACAGCCGAAACAAGCGCAAAGGCATGCCGCCATCAACAGCGTCTCATCCCCACCTCCAGCCACAACGCCGTCCGTTCACTTCCGGAGACCTTTCAGGGCTTCCTCCTCCATTTCCGGTCACCATGACGTGGGCACGGACTTTGGTGTCAAAGGTATCAACCTTTTTACCTGACCATGGTGGAAAACACCGGGGTTTTACAACGTCATAGAAATAAAGACCTCAAATCAGCGTCACTGAAAACACCAGACCTGAAAACCCGAACTGGCTTTCTCCGGTCTTGTTTGATTTCTTGTCGGTGGCGGGGTAGGTTTCCCCCCCACCCCCAACATCCCATTTTGCACTTGAAACTCTGGAGGCGACGCTCGTGTGCAGCGGGTCGTCTGACTTGAAATGTCTACGGAAACAAACGGCTGCTTCAGGTCGCTGAACTGCCCTCACACAACGTGCGTGTCAGCAAGTGGGACGACAATTTACTTACTGTGTGAGACCAGCTTACCTTCTGGTCGCGTCACAAACGTCAGCTACTGGCCGCGGACAGTGACAGACTACACAGTGACACAGAGAGAGAGAGAAAGTGTGAGTGAGTGTTAGAGTGTGTGTGGAAGTGAGTGTTAGTGTGAGTGAGTGTGAGAGTGTATGTATGAGCCTGAGTGTGTGTGAGTGTGTGTGTGTGTGGAAGGGGGCATTTTATAGAGGATGTGTTTAGGGGTGTGTGTTTATGTATATATTATTGTTTCATGTTCTGCAAGAAAGCCTGCGCTGACTGGTCGAAACAAAGCAACAACAACAAAAGAAAACAGCAACAACAACAGTAAACCACAGTAAACCCAGTATTCACTAGGCGCAGGGTAACGCACCCAAAATTTGCTCAAAATACAATCGGCAAAGACAACATGATCAGCAGGGTATGGATTTTAGCGAAAATCTTACAGACAGCGGGACGCTGTGCTGAGTGAGCACAATTAATAATTTGGGGCTGCAGGCTGGCTGGCTGGCTGGCTGGCTAGTGATGGAAACGATTGCCTGAGTTGCTCCCCTAGGCGGCTGTCAGGGGGCATAATGATGCATGCCGCACACAACACCTGTGGTCCACACACATGCAGGTGCCATGATGGTCATCTGACTAGTTTGTAGGACGAAGCGGCAGTCACTCAGGTGGGTGCGGAGGATCAAAGTGCACAGAAAGTTAGTCCACGTCTTTCTTGGTAGGACGCTTTAGCACGCCCTCACGCCAGTCCACAGCCAAAACGCCCTATAGCCCTATAGCCCTATGGACCTATAGCCCTATGGACCTTTGCCCTTGCACCTTTGACAGGGCGAAAATGCGGTACCGCGGAACGGACTATTTCACTGATAGTTTTTTTGCAAAGTGTGTTGCAAAGGATAATTTTCTAACTTGTTTTAAATGCGATCGTCTTCCAAAGCATCCTCCGTTGTCTATTTGTGTGAAATATGTAATTTGTGTGAAATATTTAATTTGAATCGCTATTTTTTTGACGGGCGGTGTTTTTCGTGTTTTTGAAATGTGTTTATTTTTTTCGTTGTTTGTTTTTCATTGTTTACAGCTTAGAATGAGATGGGTTTGTCGGATTTTAAAAGTTGCTAAACCGGAAATGGTGAATAAACATGTACCAACACCGCGCAACTCAGCCTTCACATGAAGTACCTTGCAGAAAAAAAATCAGCTGCTTTCCGTCAGATGAGAGAGGAGATGAGATCATAACCTTGAAACCACAAGAAGCAGCGGTAGCCGTCCTATAGTCAGGTGCATAGCTCTTCGTCACGATCACTTCGTTAATGACCAGAAAAAGTGACCCCTTGTTCATTTCTCGACCTCTCCTCTCCAGATACGACGCATTTCAGTTAGGTTATTAAAAATGGTGCATGTCCGCACGTGTCTGTGTATACGCGAGTGCGCGTATGCAAGCACAGAGATACACTCATACAGTCATGTAAGTGATTTTAGTGATTATTATTATTATTATATTATTATTATTATTATTATTATATTTGAGGGTGTAGATGTAAGCCTTCCTGTGCTCTGGGAGCTTCAAGTTGACGCACACACGTGCGACATGCGCACAGATGTACATTCACGTACTGGGCACCACGGCCACTCATAAAAGTACACGCACATAGCTCTAGGACAAAAATGGAAATCTGTACACTGTATTTTGCATCTTTAGTATTTTCTGTTATCTGCGGTCTTCTTGCTTCCCCGACAATTGTAAAAACCACAAAGTGCGGCCTTTGTACACGTGCTGTCAGTCTTTGTCGATGTCTGTGAGCCGCGGGCCGGCGTTAAGCTCGGTTACAGGTATGACCCCATTCTAGGCAGGCCACCTTGATTGTCGCTGGCGACGAACAGCAGGTATTTATCCCTGCTCTCACACACACCCGTTACTGTCTCCAGCCTGCTACTGATATCAGGTTACGATCAGTGCCGGGATACAAACATTCGAGCTGCGAAAAGTGTCACCTCACGCTGCCCGTGGTTTTGGACTTGCGACCCATTTCTTCTTTTCCCCAAAGAATTTTAGAGTGTTCATCTTGAGAAACAAACAAACAAACAAAGTTTGGAACGACTTCCATGTTAATACAGGGCAGGGATGGGTTGATGATGCTAAACTGTTAATTCTCAATACTCTGTAAATATTCTATAAGCATCTTGAGAGATCACAGGCGCATGCTAGACTACTCTGCAGATTTTTCTGTTGTGTTTAACCCAATGGAACCTCACATTCTGGCAAAAAGACTGATTTCCGACTTTGATTTGCCACTTCAGCTTGTTTCTTGGATTCTGAAATTTCTGACAGACAGCAACGTGTTTTTGTTAATGGTCAGTTCTCAGAAGTTGTTGTGACAGACATTGTTTCCTATCAAGAATGTGTATTATCTCCCTTGCTTTTTATCATGTACACGGACAGCTGTAGATGCCGGAAAGAAAACAGTTTTCTTGTTAAATTTTCTTATGACACTGCACTGCTGTCAATACTTCATGGCGACATTGATGATGGGGGGGGGGGGGCACTTCCAGGTTTCGTCAGTTGGTGTGATGATAACTATCTTGATTTGAATGTCTCTAAAACTAAAGAGATGATTTTTTATTTTAGAAGGAAGAAGAGTGCTTCTTCACCTTGTGTTATTCACGATGAACCTGTGGGGACTGTGGAAACTTACAGGTAGCTGGGTGCAGTTTTTGACTGTCAGCTGAAGTGGGATGTGAACACTGATGCCACAGTTAAGAAAAGCCAGCAACGACTGCGGAAACTCGGGTTCTTTTCTGCTGACATCACAATTCTTAGCTTGTTTTATAAATCTTGAAAGTGTTTTGACATTTTCTTTTATTTCTTGGTTTGGCAATCTGTCTATTCGTGATAGGAATAGTCTGATTAGGATCGTGAGCATGTGCTACAAGATCACGGGCACTACACAGAAGGATCTGCATTCCCTCTGGATGCAGCAGGTTGTTCGTAAAGCCTCAGGTACTGTCACCAGACCTCAGGATGTTCTTAATAATGAATTTTCGCTTCTGCCATGGGCGCCGCTACTGTGCACCAGTTTGTAAGACGAACAGACACAGAATTTCTTTTGTTCCGACTGCCATTCGCTTTCTGAATGAACTGGGTTACGATTGTGTGTGGGTGTGTGGCTGGGCGTGTGTGGGTGTAAATATTCTATGTATCATGGAGCTGCAGCAATTGCCCTCATGGGATTAATAAATTGTATTGTATTGTAAACAAACCCCTACAAGAGCTATAAATCACATTCATGCTGAAAAAATTGGTCACTTACAGTTTCAGAGAGTTACTGTCATTAATCGGCCTAAGTGTACGTGGCAGTAATCAGGTGGCGTGCGAGCCAGACAGAAAGCCGTTAATCCTATCCCTTGCTACTTATCACGCAGAGCATTTAAACGGGGCTTATACCCAGAGCCACCTGCCGCCCGGCACAGCCAAGCGTATCTGCCTGGTTATCGTGTCACGATAGATCCCATGCCGACCAGTAACGACAGAGGTGCGGAGATCTGGAACAGGGTACTTGGGGAGGGGGAAGGGGAGGGGAGGGGGAGAGGAGAACAGAGACAGGCAGAGGCCAGACGCAGAGATTCGCAGCCAGTCAACCGTATCTAGCATTGTTCAGTGGTGTGGAGAGGGTGGGGACTGGGTAGGGGTTAGTGTATGACGTCATGATGTCATAGTAAGCAACTTGTTGAAATATTAGTGTTCAGCTGACGCCTCACTGTTGTGATGTCTGAATGTTAATATTAGCGCAGTTGCATTCTTGCGTCTAGGGTGGGTGGATAAAGTATTTGTGTATGCACTTCCGGTCGCAAGTGTATTTGACGAGCAGTCTTACGTATATCAAGTGATACGAACGCCCATGAAACCCGACCCTAAGTTCAGCAGCATGTTTTCTGGAATCTTTAAGTCATGTGATGGTCTGAGCTATATCTTGTTTAAGCTTGAGAAGACTTGATGCCTTGATGTATTTGATCACATGAGGTTGATGTATTTGATCACACGAACTCTAATGGTCTACAATAGTTTCCTTCTATCAAGCCCACAACTTCCAGAACTGTGCAGAAGGCATAAATAACTCAAATCACACATAAGCCCCCATCCGATGAACCGTGCGAAGGGCAGCCTGTGGGATATAAAAAGGCTAACCTGGATCAAAGCGGATTTCAGCGGGTAATCCGGATCAGGGTGGAACGAGAGGAGCGCGGGCTTGATTGCCTGAGGGATGGGAGGGGCGAGGGTAACGTGTGAAGGGGAGCAGGCGAAGTCAAAAGTAAGCTGCAAGCAAAGCCCTGCACACAAAGCCTGACCACTTACCCGGCCCAGGCAGCCTGCCCGTTGTAAATTTTGTCTCGCTGACACAAAGAACACCTGAGGGGACTGTAATAACCAGCCCTTTATCCTGACCGCGGGGAGGCTATAAGCTCCTGTGTCCATGGTGAGCAAGCTATGAGTCCTCCCGTATCGCACCTCACAGGGCCGCAAGCGCGTGCAGCCAGAAAACACGGAACCCAGACACCTGAAGGAGGAACAAAATGACAAGCGTGCCAAAAGGCCGCCAAAGAAAGTTAAACAGGAGGATGATCAGCATGGTCAGCAGGTGCAATGCTTAACGCAGGACAGAAATTTACAAATTTTTATTCAGCCGCTGTCTGGGATATTTTTTCCTCTCTCCTCTTATAAAAGACAAAGGAAAAATAATACAGCACGATATGAACCAACCTACACAGGTAAACCACGCTAATTGGCAGGGCTTGTTTAAGCAAGATGTTTAACAGTTGAGTTGTTTTGCTGGCGGTCTACAGCAACCGAATGAATAATCAATGACAGTGATAAGGACATGGACTGTTTCTGTCACTCGTACAATGTTTTGAAGTGTATACAAGGTACTAAAAGCCATAAGGCGTGGTGGTTTGCAAGCTGTATACAAGAAGTAATTCAACAGTCTAGAATATGTGCTTTGCCAGGTGTATACGAGTTACAAAAAGTCAGAACTGTGCCCATTTGCTACTTGTCTATTACAAGTCAGCGATCAGTCTAACATGCTGTGTTGCCGGCTTTGTACTACCGGTAACTAAACTGTCTAAACGGCGGAGAGCGGGGGTACTGAATAGGAGTGGGATAGTGCCAGGTCTGTAAAAAAAATTGTTTGAAGTCTTCCTCAATTGTTCTCTTCTCTCACTATAACTGGCTAAATTGTGCTGTTTTGCACCTGTCCACGAGAAATAACTAACGAGTCTAAACTGTGCTGTTTTTGCACCTACAAGTACACTCCAAACTGTTTCGCCCCACTCTAAAATAAGTAGTTAACACTCAAAAATAAGTAGTTAAACACTCTAAAATGGTCTGTTTCGTCAGCTCCGTGCAAGCCACAATCCACTGTACCCTGTTTTCGCCAGCTGTGCAGAAGAGTCACCATCACGGTGTAACGAGTGGTGCGTTGTCCGGCTGTGCAGCCAGCTGCTGTTACAAGCTGATCAGTGCGAAAGGACGTTTGTGGCGATCCGTTACAGCAAAGTTACGTCTGGGCACCAGGATTACGTCCTGCCCTATGTACGCATCCATCGTGTACTTTTTGTCACCCGTAACGTTTTCTGGACTTCGATTTACAGCAGGTTTAACTCCAAGCATACAATAACAGATCTAGCGACACGCAGGCTATCAGTGATATTTATCTAGTTTCTGTCTAATGCACAGAAAATTGTCAATAGTCTGCTGAAGAAAGGTCTATTCCTGTTTTGCAATCAGCTGTCTGGGGATTCACTTCCAAGCCCAACAAGGGGGTTTAAAGAAATAATATTTTGTGCAAGCTGCTTTGCGTTAGCTACTACTCAAACACTATCGTTTGTTTAGTGTTCAAAATGTTTTGTTACTTTTCAAAATGTTATGCTTGATCGGAATATTTTGTCAGGACTTTGTTCCCTTCAAGTTAGAGGCTGTCCCGGAGTATAATTTTTCACCTCCTTCCCAGGTCGACAAATTGCCTGAAGTTTCCACGCCATCTGTAGGGAGAGCTTCTTTGTGTAAACTGACATTCAGAGTTACGGAGGGGGACCTCAGAACGGCCACAAGTCTTTTATTGGCGCCATTAGCATGCTGTCTGACAAAAGGCCAGGCTTGGGCATAAAGCCTTCATAGAGAAGGCGTTTTGTCCGTCTCAGCAGGGATACAGGGCTGCGCGCGCACCTTAATGTGAGAGTGAAGTACTGCAAGAATTCCTACGGCCTTTTGTCGGCGACGCACGGCACTGACGCAAACGCCCCAAACTGTTGTGCGCCAGTTTCGCAGCGATTCATTTCTCGGGGAAGGAATGCCAGTGTGTAGGTTAACGTGTGCGTGATGTTGTCACGCCTACTACGATAAGGACAGACAGACAGACAGTGAAAGCGAAGAGGTACTAATGTGGTCCCAATGCAATCTAATGAAAATAGGCCTGACGATCTCAGTAATACGTAGAATATGTATTTAACTACAACCTGTTGGTAGTCATCACAGAATAGGGTCCAGAGAATCGCCCAAGAGCTGTCAACACCCAGGATCCTCAGGGAACTGTGGATACTGTCGACCGACAGCTACAAGGGTTGGAAGTTTTTATCTCAGGAACTAATGATCTCACATTTTTACGTCAGGGTATGATGGCCGTTACAAAAATACATTGGACTGAAATGGCAGACAAGCGTCGTGTCGGAACACAAACAGCACTGCGCGGCGCGTTCTGAAGCAGACAAAACTCACAAGCAGCATGTCAACAGGTTTTGTACCAAAGCTCACAAGAACCGAATCAACAGGTGGAGCCTCCTGCAACACGAAGTCAGGGCTGTCACGGTGGCCAGGGGCTGGGTAGCTCTGCAGGTAGAGCCACGGACTGGTGTGTGATTGTTGCTAGTTCAGATCCAGGAGTGGCTAAGGATTATACACATCGTGCAAACTCATTTGGCCATCCCCCGAACAGTCTCTTCGCATGCACTGGCCATCTTACTGCAGCGATCAGTCTGGTTCTGTCAGTGCATGGCTTAGCAATAGGACCCCACCCCACCCCCACTCCCACTCCATAGTGAGAAATCACCGCAAGGTGGAAGCACTGTCCTCTAAAACTACCTACCTACAGTCACGCCAGCTGGGCACTTCTGGCGTCCAACAGACGCTGCAGCAGTCAGTCGGACAGCGGTCAGACGGATCCTGCTGGAAGTGTCGGAGCGCCAGTCTGTGTGGCTGCTCTGAGTGCAGTGCAGTGCTTACCTGCAAGAGGTCGCCACAGAGTTCCGAAAGCTGGTCTCCTTGTGCGCGCGCTCTGTACATTCTTAATGTGAGGACTTCGTGACCCGAACGTCTACTTCCAACTCCAGAATTTGTTGTCTGCTAATGAGGTAACAAAAACACAAACAAACACACAAACACAATATGTTGGCAATACAAAAATGGGGTGGGGGGAGTATGTAGAGACAAGCTCGGGGTGTGGGCTGAACCTGTTGATCCACCGCTGATTCCAGCTTATGTAACAAATATTTAGGAAGCTTGTGTACTGTTCGCAGCCCTCCGTCCGTTGGATGCAGACGACACATTTCGTTGTCGTTACGTTCTGAAAGCCGGCGTTTGATCTGAAGGTTTGGCGTGTTGGCCATGACGCCAAGGCGGACTCTCAAATCCTGTCTTGATCCTGGGGGGGGGGGGTGTAGAACACTCCCCTCCTCCTGAGTCTCAGAAGTAAAGAAACACGTACAAATTCGGAACACGCCACTTTACCCATTTCTGGGGCAAACGGCCGGGCAGTTTCATTCTATACCGGGAATGTGTCATCCGTGGCACCTGTTGTTGTCTTTACCTGTTCAATAGAGGAGTGTAGTGTACCTGTTTTGTCTTTGCCTGTTCAATAGAGGAGTGTAGTGTACCTGTTTTGTCTTTACCTGTTCAATAGAGGAGTGTAGTGCACCTGTTTTGTCTTTACCTGTTCATTAGAGGAGTGTAGTGCACCTGTTTTGTCTTTACCTGTTCAATAGAGGAGTGTAGTGGACCTGTTTTGTCTTTACCTGTTCAATAGAGGAGTGTAGTGCACCTGTTTTGTCTTTACCTGTTCAATAGAGGAGTGTAGTGCACCTGTTTTGTCTTTACCTGTTCATTAGAGGAGTGTAGTGTACATGTTTCACGGCCTTGACCCACAGATGTACATAGTCATAAGGTCTACGACCCAGCCTTTCTCCCTAGGCTTCTACCTCCCCTCCTTGGGGGCACGCAGAATCACGCTTCCCTCCCCTGCAAAACAGGAGTCAACTTTCCGACCGGCGAGTACGCCTTAGCTTTAAATAAAAATTACCCGTGTATGTGGAGGACCGAAGGACAAGCGGAAGTCGAGTGCAGAAGATGACGGCCCAGGGCTGAGAGCAACGTTTGACATGGCAGCTCTGTCAACCATGTGGTCACAGGCTGTGACCACCCCTCTGCCACTGTTCCCCCCACCCACCTCCCAGTTGAGGCCCCTGGCTTCTCATGTCACAGGTTACAGGGTTATCTAAGGAAAGGAGGGCCACTCTCTTCGGTTAAAAAATGTCTACACAAAGCATTCTGGAAGGCAGCCTGACTGCATTGTTGGGAGAGAGAGAGGGGGTAGGGTAGGAGAGAAAGGAGGAGAGAGCGCAGAGAGGAGAGGGCAGAGGAGAGAGGAGGAAAGAGAGAGGAGGAGGAGGAGAGGGAGAGAGAGACAGAGAGAGACAGAGACATGACATTATTTTAACAAGAAGCAGAACCCCCTAGGCCGTTCTTCTAATGTTGGAAGAACTTTGATGTACCAGATGCTCATTGAAGTCGAGTAAAAATAACTCCAAACATCAGTACTCAAACTTTTGTCATGTTTGCGTAAAAACCTGTAGCACTAGCAGGTACACATGGACACCGAACACAAAGGGATCTCCCGTAGATTGTGCAGAACGAGGCAAGTACCTCTAGTACCGCACGCGTGTCCAATGGAGAGAATTTAGACAGGTAAAAATAAACAGGATCTCACACCCGAGATACTGGGACCCCAGGCTGACGTGCTGAAGTGGAGAAAACTCACCGTAAGACCCTCTTTTAATATTCGACGCAGAGCGCCCTCTGTGCACGGCTGTCAGCGCATGTTTGCAGTCTAAACACTTACACGAGCGGGACTGGGGGCTGAATTAACTATTCAGTTAGCCAGAAAGGAATACACAAAAAGGAGCAAGGCCACTTTCATGTGCAGCGACCAATTCCTTCTTTTCATGTCCCTCCACCCCCCTAGCTCCTCGCCGTTTTTCACTCCGGTGACAAGCGTGAGGATTTCATTAGAGGGCTGCTCCGAAGACATTGCCGTGTTCAAAACGCAGTCAGATGAGGGGTTTTGCTCTTTAACAAGCACAGGCAAGTTTGGCTGAGACTTGTTATTCTGTTTGTCTTGCGATTAAAGGTAGGAGAGGCAAAGAGGGAAGAAGTGCTGGGGGGGGGGTGGCGAAAAGAGGGTGGAAGACTTGGATAAGACTGAAATGGGTTTTGTTCGTTTTTTCATTTACTTGGGGTTTTCTGAGTGGGCCTTCAATGAGCTGATGAAAATATATTCCGACATCAAATACGTTTTTTTCAACACGATCTTTATCGTTATCATCGTGGTCCTCACAACGACTGTTGCTTCAGACAGAAGGGTATGCAGACAAGATGGTGAACATCTATAGAAGGATGCTCCTCATAGGAATAGTCCACTCCACCACGCATGCGCGGAATGGAGGGGAATACAGCGTGCAGTGCACTAACATGCGTCTGGCCTGACGCGGCCATCGCCTGGGGGCCTTGTTGAAGATCCCAGGGCGAGAAGTTAGACGCGTGGGGAGACAGTGCAGCGATTACAGTTACGAAAACTATCACGCGAGAAATGGCGAGAGCAAATACATCTTCAACCACTGTAAACGCTCTACAGACGCGTGAACTGACTGCAGCTGCGTGACAGATGAATAGGAAGGGCTCTGACTGCCCCTGGCTACAGCAGGAGAGGAAGAAAATGTCACTTCAAGTAGATTGACAGCTTTACAGACCGAATCGCTTGGTGTTGTTATTGTAGGCAGTTGATCGGCAAGTACCTGGACATATAGTTGTGTGTGCGTGTGTGTGTGTGTGCGCGCGTTCACGCGCCTGCGCGCCTGCCTGTCCACTTTCATTTTACACCTGCAAAGACGAACTTGCCAACGTTCCTATGCCAATTGCTTCTAATGACAAGGATAAAGAACACGAGAAAGCTTTCATTTCCTAGACCCGAGCACTTTTTAACTGCGGAGAAAGCAACGTTTCACAGAAAATGTTGCTAAAACCGGGCGAGAGATTTACGTGGAAGATTGTCTCCCCTCTAAGCAAATTAGCTCCCAAGGATTGCCCGCCGGCCCTAAATCACTTGTATAGTTCACGTCCCTACATATGTGCCACTTGCACGCTGCAGTTTCACGGCTGGTTTGATTTGTAACTCGGGAAACGCGTTAGTGGGTCGCCTTCCCCCACACATTTATGAGCCGTCACCAGGCAACTATTCGGGTCTGCTGTATGTAGCGTTCACACCAAACCCTTTCTGCTTTCATTTTTACGTTCCAGCTAGGAGCGAGCGAAAGTGCACGAAAGATTCGCTAGGTAAGCAAGTTGAACGCACGCCCACAGCAACGTACACAAACGTGATACGAACGCTGTTGTAATATCAGCAAACCCTCTGTATTTCACGTGCACCGTCACGTGCGGACAGGAGACTGCGGGTGCCTATGGAAGTCAGCCATCTACTGACTTCCAAAACCCTTGCATCTCCTTCCCGCACGTTAAATACCTGCATGACTTGCTAGGTATAGGTCATGTCGAGGTTTGGAACTTGAATGCGCCGCATTGCCTCGGACCCAGTGACCTGCTGAGTCTCGCTAGTCGAGAGACCGAGTGGCGCAGGCGTCTTCCAGCGTAAAGCGAGAAAATCCGTCTGCGTCTGTTCCCAGGCAAACACGATGGAAACTACCCGGTCGGGGTCAGTATGGCCCTCCTTGGAGCTGATTGGTTAATTATCTGTTATCGGCATACGATACTTGTGTCGCTGTACACCCTGTGCCTTGGGGTGGGGTTGGGGCTAACAGTTTGTCGCGGCCAGTCTACACAGTACCTATGACGACATCGAATGCAACACTTTGTCTCCCTCCCCTGTCCGGCGGCCTTTTCCCTGCCAATTTCTCTCACACACACTTGGCGTCATTCCTTCACATGGAGTTCCAGCTTGGTCTGCATGCACGAGGTGCACTAATAGAACTGGCAAGATATCTGGTGAGAGTCGAGGTGTAAGTTCAGGTCGCATGCCGACAGTCTGCATACATCATGCTCAGCTCGCAGGGTTTCTTGACGGCAACTCGATACACCTCCTGACGCAAGCCATCCCAGGTTTTCACTCTGGTTTTTTTATTGCCTTTTAAGGGATTCGTGCTAGTTAATGTTATTAAAGCACAATGTATTGTCACCGACCCCCTTTGCTTTTTAGGGCTGCAAACTGTTTTGTACTGTTAGTTCAATAACGAACAATGAAAAATGACAAATGCAATTCAAGAACAGAAATAAAAAGAGAAGGTTTATCGGCGCGTCCGGTTCACATTTTTATCTGTCAAATTGTAACTAAAACACATTTTAAAGATTATATTGGTCTCCCCCTGTATTTCACTCTTTCCGGGGAAACATCGGCAATCCTTCCTGCTGATTCCGGCGCTCATTTCAACGTGTGGCTGGACGGGGTACACTACCATTGTTTCCTGAAAGTAACTTTGAGTCTTGCAGAGACCAAGCTGACCTCAAAGCAACATAAACAGAAGGTTATACTGACAAAATGGGTGTGTGTGTGGGGAGGGGGAACGGATGGGGCTGGAAATAGCGGGGTGGGACGGGAAGTGAAGAAAAGTTGGCAACTTTGACATTCATCGACATGGCAAAACAACAAACAAACAAAGAGAGAGAGAGAGAATGAAATGACTTTTTACTCAAAAGTAGGAGAGAAGCTGTAATTTTCCAGGCGGAAACCAAAGTGCTATTTCTCGGAAGTCCTAGAGTTGAAGTCTTGGGTCAAAGATGCGCTAACACTCTCCTGGTCTGGGACTATTCCCCAGCACAGACACTAGTAGCTTCACACCAACCATCTGAGCATGCGCACACCGCAACTTCCTGTTGCTGAACTAACGTGGAAGGCCCAGTCAAAGTGGACTGTTGCACAAGGGGAACGGAGGGAATCCAAAGCAAACTGCTGCCAGCCAAAAGCCCGCTTTTCAAGGGAGGACACTCTGCGAGCACAAATGGGACGTTTCTGTTGTGGACGGCCTCCTCAAACGCCGCGCGGCCGACCCGAAGCACCAGCGGCTCTGTAATGAATCGTATTGATATTGCCAGCGAAGCTCTCTCAAGTCCTCTCGGGGCTTCGCGTCCCATTGGCCGCTCTGAATGACTCGACCCTTCGCTGAACGCCGCTCATTACGAGTCTTCACTCGCCCTGAAAAGAAGGAAACCTTGGCGAAGGCGGACCAAGAAGGATAATGGCGGAGAAGATGAAGGCGGCGAGAAGAAAACGATGAAACGGACAAGACGAAAGACGGGCAAGGAGAAGGAAATAAGAAATAGAGATGATGGACAAACAAGGGGATTTACAGTAAGGCCAGACGTGACACAGGAAAGACGCGAGGAAGCCAGAGAGAAACGTGTTTGGTTTCATACGCTAAGATCAGTTCCAATGTTCTATAATGACAGCAAGCGTCACTAAGCGGATGGGACATATCGAAGAAATGTGTACTAGAAACCCACAGCACAGCATTCTCACCGCTGTTCCCCATTTATTTTTACATTGTCCTTTCCAATTTTTAAAACATTTGTAACCCCAGACAATATCAGTGTAAAAGCAGTATAATTGTTTGTTTTGTTTGTTTTTTCACACAATTACAGTCTTCTTTTTAGAATTTTATTGCTGACTTATGACTTATAGAAGAGAACTTTTACAATTATTTATATGATAACTCCAACAAAGATACTGGCAGCGCTCACACATAGAGGATCTGCCAAGTTCCTTTCTTTCGGCCCTCTCTTTGCTACGTGTTTGGGTACGGTAAGCTCCCTTTGGGCACAGGCGTCTGCATACGGCTATGTGTGAGCGCTGCCAGTATCTTTGTTGGAGTTATCTTTCGATAATTTAAGCGCTCTGTCCTCATTTGTTCTTTATTAATTATTTATATGTTCAAGTAATAAGTAGTGAGTATAATACTAAACTTTTATTTTTAACCTTCATGAAACCATACACAAGATTTCTGGTGTTTGCTTGAAGGAATCATTGTTATACAACGACAAAGGGAAAAGATTTCAGGAGCTTGAAACAAAGAAAAAAGAAGATGAAGGAAAGAAAAAGAAGAGGGAGATGTACAAACCAGCTGACCAGGTGGTGAAAACATAAAAGATCTTAATGTTTCCTAATCTCTTGGAAACAATGCTGGACGTCTGCTGTGACTGCAACGTTCCGGCCTCCACTTACTCTGCAAGGTCATCAGAAGGTCACAGCTGATGAGGAGTGCGTAGGTGCTTAAAGGTTAAGGTTGTCCCGTGACCTTAAGTAGGAGAGTGGTGTTGAGTCCACTGCTCTTCTGTGAGCCGGCGTCCTGAGCGAGGCGCCCATCTCATTTCCCTCGCTGCCTTACCTCCCGTGACCCAGGGGTCAGGTACCCCTATCCAGCTGGGTCGACGGGGGGAAGCGTGGTGCGGCGTATGGGTATCGAACCACGCCTTCAGGTTCGAAGGCCAGCGCTCTGACCACTTGGCCACCCTCTTCACCAGGGTGGTTATGTCGTCCAGACAAAAAAAAAAAAAAAAAAGAAAAAAAAGGCAAAGATCAGGGGAGAGCACAAACGCATAATTTTATTTGAAAGTTTTCTTGAAATGGGTGACGGAAGCTGTTGATGATTGACGTGTCAGTAGTCAGAACAAATATTTATCGACCGTGGGAATGGGAACAAAACATTTGTGACGACACACAGAACCTGGCACCGCTGACAGCTTCACTGATCGTGCCAGAGATTTTCATTTCAAACGACTGTCGACAGCAGAAGAAAAACCCTAGCAGTGACTCAATAGGACAGGTGTGAGGACATGAAAAAAAACTACACAAACACGCAAACCTCGAAAAGAAACGAAGGCTGAGTTAGAGGGAGGGGAGGGGGGAATGAGATTTCATCAGCCTGTTGTCTTCCCCACGGTAAAGGGGGTGGATAGGGGTTGTCACGTGTTGGGGTCTGGTGGGTCAAG
>SMGT01006406.1:197971-222524 GCA_004794575.1 Lanistes nyassanus
TCCCGAAGTAGGGTGAAGCCGGACGAGAGAGAAGATGTAGTGTGGTAGTGACGTGCAGTGAACCGTGGGGTGGCGGAGCATGTAGGGCGGCAGCAGCAGTGGCGGCCCTAAATGAAGTATGTAGAGCGCGTGGAAGGAAACCCTGCCTTTGTTGAAGGAAAGAGAGAGAGAGAGGAAAGTTGCGAAGCGAACCCGCTTCATCACACTGGCATGGAAGTTATGAATCGAAATAGACCTTAACACCACTGCTACAGGTCAAGGACACAACGTCTGCCATTGTGCTTCAAGTTAAGGCTTTGCTTGTCAGGGTGCCTACACCCAACAACGCAGGTCCCCCGACTTCCATTTCTTCAAGCAGAATTTCAACCTCACTACTGGTTGTGCTGGACCACTTAGGTCTGAGGATTCTTTTCTGCCACCGCAGTGATTACAAAGAAGAGAAGTGTCAAAATAACCCATGCGCACTCAAGGATAATTCGGCCGTCTTAAAATAACTAATTGAATAGTTATTCTTTCCCTATTCGCGCCTTGCGCATACTGAATTTTATTCCGGTATAAGAAAGCGATGGTCAAATAGCTATCCCCGAATAGTGGCTATTCAGATATAAACTTAGTACAATTTTCATCCACACGGGGTCTGGTGGCTGGGTCAAGGACAAGAACAACCCACTGGAATCCACGGGAAACCTGTGGATATATTTCCCTGTGCATGGCGTGTGGAATAATCACATTTCATTAAACGCAGTTCACAAAAAAGTCGTCATATTTGCGGCAGCCATCAGCCAGCGGATCCAACCATTACGCCCCCCCCCCCACAAGCCTCCTTTCTTACCCGTTTACCCTTCTTACCCTTTCACTGAGCAAAGCCTCGTACCAAGAAACCCCCTGCTTGACCCTGCCGTAACCATAGTTCTGGCTAAAAGCGAATTATGTCCCCTCGCTTACAGCCCGACACAGTGCATAAATTGCAGATATCTGCCCCGGCTGCACTACTTTAGGAGATGGAAAATGCACCGCACAAACCAGCTTTGGTTATGCTGTAAAATTAGTTGTGCCGTGTCGCTGTGTTTACATTATGTTTTGTCAGGCAATTTGCTCTGCTCTGAAGCCAGAGGCAAGTAGGTTTTAAAACAGAAATCAATGCATATTTTTAAGCAGGGGTCAGGTTTATGAGAACACGCTCTCGTGCAAAGTGTCGATAACACCCAGTACAGTCTAACGAAATTATGGGATTGTCTTTCTCGCCACACCCATACGTTCTACCACGGTATCCCCCTCCCCCTGCGCTACATTCGTTTCTTCTTGGTTCTGTTGTTCCTTTTTCTTTCTGCTCGTCTGTAATTGAAAACGATGAGTTCCGTGACGTATGTGATGTTACAAGAGTGTGGGTGCGCGAGTGTTGGTGAGAGTGATGGGAGGAGAGAGGAGAGAGACCTCGAGCGTCTGTGCAGTTCAAATCCGCCGTGTGTGAGCCCATAAAAGCGTGGCTTTAAAAAAAAGTATGCTGCTTTTTTCAGCAGCTGTGCTGAAAGGGTATCGGAATTTTGTAAATGTACATAGCGATTTCAGTGTCTTAGACCATATTGTAGGATACACCCTAAGATTACATTACTGAACCCTTCTTTCCGAGACAGCGCACCAAAATGCACCCTTCTTTAAGAAGTGAATATGACTACTGTGTGTGTGTGTGTGAGAGAGAGAGAGAGAGAGAGAGAGAGAGAGAGAGAGAGAGAGAGAGAGTTGCTTTTTCTTGTTGTGACTCGGAAGTCCCATACTTGGGAGCAGAAATGAGTATTTTTCAAGGGATGCAAGTAGCTGACAATGTACCCTATTGACTATCCCGATAATGGACTCCGTTCTGCGTGTGTTGAACGGTGGAGCTGTTCGTTAATAATTGACTTCTTGGTTCTGGTGGAACAAACAAGAACGTGCACACCTTCTTTTGATTAACACATTAGATAATTAAAGCTCTAAAGAGTTAACATTTTGTTTATTGCTTAAAGCATACGTGTTCGGTTTGCATAGAAAGAGGAGTGTTAGCTTAAAACTCTTTCTCCTCTAAGCGAGCAACACTGGGCACAAACTAAAAGCCTCCACAAAACCAAACAAATGTGCATAAAAAGGAGTTTTACGAGAAACTTCACGAATGATGTTAACTGTTAAAAGCAGAAAATGTGTGCCTTTCGCTGTAATCACAACATATGTTGCACACTTGAAGTGCCCCTTGGCTGCTCCATCCAATTAGCAAAATGAGAAAATCAAACGGGCGGAAGTGGGGTTCAGACAGCTAGAGGAAAAACTCACCAGAAATGCCTCGCAGGTTTGCGGGTGGATGAAGAGAAACCAATAAGCAGAACAGATGCTGGCCTCATCATCACGTGTTTTGTCATCGCAGGCATCAACAAACGTAAACGGTAGATGGCGCTGATTATTTCCCTTTACCTCCTCTAAAAATATTTTCTCTTCACCCCCCCACCCCCCTTACTGTCTATAGAGTTAAAACATTGAGAACCCCCCACACACATACACGCGCCAGTACACGTGTTAAACAGAGAGAAAGGGGTGGTATTTTTAAATTCGTAATTTTAAGAGCAGACATATTTAAAACTCCATTTTCATTTATGTCATACAAGCACGCGAGCGCGCGCACACATATCTGATGACAGAATTTTTGAACAACTTGCTCGTTATCTTTAGAACGTCCTCATTGAGCGACTGCACGATTAGTCCCAAGATCATGTGACCCACGGCAGTGAGGCCAAAGGGCTAACAGCCACAGACAAGAATACTTTCATTAGTTAATGACACTATGGCCACTGAAGTGAGCGAGGAGTAATTCGATATTAGTTATTTCCACCCTGGCGGTCATGCAACAGAAATGGAATCAAGTGTCGCGTGACTGTTAGCGGTGAAAAAGTATGAGGGGCTGTGCTGCTACAGCACTGACACTGACACTGACACTGACACTGACACTGACACGGACACATTAAATTTGTTGATGTACTAAAATTTAAGAACTTTAAATCTGAAGAGATGTCGGTTTCACTTTTAGAAAGCGTGATTCGTCTTTGGTGTTCTCCAGCTGTCTAAACATCCTGGCATGGCATACTGTGTAAAACCTTGGCCTGACATCCTGCCCTGTCTACTATCTACATCCTGGCATGGCATACTGTGTAAAACCTTGGCCTGACATCCTGCGCCCTGTCTACTGTCTAAAAACTCGTTTCAAGTTGTCCTTATTCTTCGCATACAACCGTTATTGAAATAATATATGCAAACACAAAATCCACCCTTCAGAGGGTGCATGTGCAAGGGTAAACCCTAATATTCTGAATATGTTCTGCTTTAATGTGACAAAATTTACGATAGTTTGTTCCTTATGTTATAATTGTGTGAAAATTTAATTCGATTCTCCAGAAAAAAAGAACGTAAGAGTTAAATCGCACTTTAGGTCGGGTTGAGGGCTGTTAACAGTACCGTAGAAGATTAGTGGTCCAAGCTTGCAATAATTAATGCCCTCTGCACATAGTCAGCAAATTTGTGCCCTTATTTATGCGTTCACAGTTTACACGCCATAACGGGTTAATGTGACGTGTGCACAGTTGGACCAGAAAATTACAGACAAGTACGGCTTGTATCCGACCTGTGCATGTCTGTCAGTTTCTTTCAACACAAATATATCTAATAACATCTGCCGTTTTTCAAATTCTAGTATTTTTAAGACTGCTTATATTTATTTTGCACTCGAGTAACACATAGATTTAATCACAGCGATGTTTATTCCACACAGTTCTCTGGCTCGACTTCTGCTTCCCAAGCGTACGATGTCATCGTGATTTTCAGTGTATGTGCACTTCTAGCGAGTGAGGAAAGTCCACGTGTCGTGGCCGACCGCCATGTTTGAAGCCTTCACGGAGAACGTCACAAACAGTGGAGCACAATTCTTGTTGACCACAGCCTGTTGAGCCCATGTGACCACAGCCTGTTGAGCCCATGTGACCACAGCCTGTTGAGCCCATGTGACCACAGCCTTTTGATACCATGTGACCACAGCCTGTTGAGCCCATGTGACCACAGCCTGTTCATACCATGTAACCACAGCCTGTTCAGTCCATGTGACCACAGCGCCCACAAAAAGTGTTTAGACGTTACGTAGGAGCTGTGGACAGAGCTTGTCGAAGGCTGGACGCTTGAATCCCACAGTGGTCAAGGATTATATTCTAGAGTTAAGCGTTGCCCAGATTTGGTTGCTGGTAGTCCCCCCCCCAACCACCACCACCGCCGCCCGGGCCATTCTACTGTCTGGTGGATGCACAATACATAGCTTAGAAATAGGATTCAATTGCCTCATATCATCAAATCGCCGCTAGGTAGCAGCACTTTCCTTCTAAAACAACCAATCAAAAGTTCTCATAGACTTGGGTTCCCCGCTCTGTGACAGGCATGCTCATGCTCATGGAGCAGCAAGAGAAAGCGTTTGTTTCAATCAGTTCCGGTCTTCGATCCGGAACCACTTATGGTTAATGACACACAAAGATGACCAAGGGGAGGACACCGACATCTGGGAAGCCAACTTCTCCCCCTCCCCCACCAGCTTTCTGCTGCAAGCTGAGATGAGAGCAAAGGAAAGCGATGCCTCCTCTGCTTCTGGATGTATGGGGGATGAGGGTGAGATGGGAGGTGGGGTGGGGGAGTTATATTGCTAAATGCTGTCAGGAGGTCAAACACATGGACAGGATTAGAAGGACGGCGACGATGAGCGGAGGTGGATTCTCACTTACACCAAACACAATCACGTGACATAATGGTGATGACAAGGATTTGGAGAGTTTATAAAAAGGCAAGTAACTCTACAGACTTGAAACTTGGGGGCTGGATAGCTCAGTGTGTAGAGCTGGGGACTAGCGGGTGGAAGATTGTTAGTTCGAATCCAGGTGTGGCCAAGGATTATTTCTTGGAGTTGATCCTTTAGCAGACTTCATTCCGCCATCTCTCCGCACATTAAGCTGCCTGCGCGCACTGGCCATCTTGCTGCAGCCATCAGTCTGGCAATAGGAACCTGTGCCCACCATATCGCGAAATCACTGGGAGGTGCATGGAGGTACTGTCCTTCTAAAATAACCAACCGACCGACCGACCGACCGACCGACCAAGACATGAAACATCCTCACACGTGGCAATGTTGAAACTTTAGCGAACATTCCTGGCATTTTTGTGGGGGTTTTCTTGTGTTTTTGCAGAATTATGATAGTAGTAGCAGGGCCATTATCAATAAAAAAATTGACCGAAACGATTGCATGGTTGGACAGGTCATGTGCTCTCTGCTAGGTAACGCAATGGGGGCTTATGGGTACTTTGTGTCGGCGTATGTCCACGACTGAGGACAGCGCATGGAAACGTGAGAGAGAAACGCCCTTTTCTTGCTTTGCGCAAAAGGCTGACCATCGCCACGTTTGAGCGGACATAAACGCCACGCATTTCTCTCGCATTTCGCCACAAGGCGAAAACTTGGCCTTGGATCTCGTGGCAGGTTCGCCAAAGGTGAAACCAATTATTACACACGTCGTGCGGACTCATCTGGTGCTGGTCACGTGCCACTGCGAGCCAGCGTGACGTGATGCTGGGGGTAAAACGTTCCCAGTTAATTGTCAAGCATGAGGACAGCATATTGTAGTGTTTACACAAAAATGCGTTTTCTTGCTTTTCGCAAATAGTGAACATAGCCACATGTCAAGCCGTGTTCTAATCCACCGAACTGTAGAAGAGAGGAATTGCACAGCTCAGCGAAACTGACTTTGGCAGATGTTGCATTCGAGGCGATCTATACTCAAGGAAGTTGTATTGGTCTGGTCTCCCCTTCCACACGAAAGAGCTCCAGGCAGGCTCGCCTCAGTCAGACTCGGGGTTCACACAGTATAACCAGCGAAGCAGTGAACCCCGCTCAGCCACTGCAGTCCCCCATGTTTCGCGGTGTCCAAACTTCGGCGAACTAAGTGGAATAGATTAGAACACGGCTTCAATGTGCACAAAGAAAATGCATGTGCATGTACAGAAATATATCTCACCAGTGAATACGACCACAGGTTCCGTGAACTGAAGAAACAGGAGTCTCAGAACAGTGCCAGTCGCTGTCAGGCCTTGGAGGGGTCAGTGCCAGTCGCTGGGGTTGGAGGGGTCGAAGAATGGGTGGGTGTCAAAGTTCGATACTCAGTTTTAGGGAGGGGTTTTGATCTGGATGTAAAGAGAGCAAGGATGGCAGCCAAGCGCGCGCGGATGTAATGGCATTCCGACGAAGACGCATACCGGCTGCAATTTTCACTGTCCGCTCTGCGATTCCATTTCCATCAAGCTTCACGTTAACGTTTTTTATGTGCACTTCAGGGGATTACTGCGCCGGGCAGCGCGCGCACAAGGGCCTCCTCGGGCCGCTTTACTCGTGCAATATGTACCGTCCCCGATTTTATCGGCTTCATTTCAGGCAGCTCTCTCATATGCTGGGTGGCCTGTGCGCTGCTATCACTGTCTCTCGCCGTTTTAAAGTCTTGTGACGGAGAGGGATTTTAAAAAAATGTGGCGTATTTAATTCCTGCAAAGAGCAGCTAGCGTGTAGGGAAATAACACTGTAGGGGCATAAAATACAAACTCATGATCTTATGGAAGAGATTTCCTGATGCAATGTAAGTGCACTGGAATTATGGCGATGGAATGACGTGAATTATTCACAATCCTTGTCATCAGGACAGCGATTGAAGATGGAGAAAGTCAGTTAAGGACACTTAAGCGAGGAAAGCAAGAGACGGTGGTTCTCTTCCTGCAGGTTCTTGTGGCAGAGATTTGGCCTGGTTGTGCAATGTGCACTTCGTTGGTGCACCATTCTGTTAAGGATTCGGTTCATACGCCTATGGACTTCCTGCTAATGTTATCGTCATTTATAACTTAAACTCTTCCTTAGCTGGACACATTCTGTCAAATACTTGTTGACATTTGACGTGAAAAGCACGGAAACTTGCGATCCCACTGGTGTCCTCCGGTAAGAATCAAGAACTCTTTGACGAACATTTGATGAAGCATGTCCGATTAAAACACTAAAAATGCAAGTTTTTTTTTAGCCCGCGTATCCCGCAACCATATGATGTTACACAATCATGGGTCTCCATGTCACGTTACACAGTCATGGGTCTCCATGTCACGTTACACAGACATTGGTCTCCATGTTACGTTTCACAGCCATGGGTCCCCATGTGTCACGTGTTGGGGGTTGGTGGGTTAATTAAGGAAATTACCCCATGGATTATAAGTGCGATCCACCCACAACCCTCTTGCTTAAATCAAGCCCTCTATCCCCTTGTTTAAGCCCTCATCTAGCTCGCTGACGTAATCACAGTCGGGTGAGCGTAGGTTAGGTGTCATGGCGGTCCCTGGTCACACCTTCAGTCAGGGTGCTGGCTTAGGGGCAGGTTCTTGTTAACGCGGGGTGTGGCTTCTGCTGTCTCTGTCCTCATTGGTTGGTGTATGTAACCACCTCGATGCCCACGTGCATGCGAATGTAGTAATGTCCGAATGAAAGGTTTAGATAAAAGGACTGGGTTGAAACGCAAAATGATCTTTTGCCAAGTCTCCTGCGAGAAGAGCATTTGCCAAACCTTCTGCTATATCTTCTGCTGGAGATCTGCTGTTAGAGAAAGTGTCTTGTGGTGAAGCCTGCTGAAGGGTGATGGTGTTGTGTCCCGTTCTACTGGACTTGTGGGAAGTCTAGTATCAGCAGTGCGTGTCTTGAGCAAGCCGGTTGCCACAGCGCAAAGAAATCTTTGAGGGTATTGTATTCTTCAAGACTGGTGTGCGACTCTTGGTACGTGTTCCTCTGCTGTGGAGAATCTCTACGCTAGCCGGGCGAGAGGAGGAACTGCAGAACGTAAAGGAGGAGATCGAGGTACCGCGGACAGACAGCCTTCGAAAGCAGAAGCGAAGATCCAGCCTTAAATGAAGGCTGTCTGCAACTGAACGCTAGGAGGGCGAGTTCAGAGGTCGAAGGTCGATCAAGAAGCTTGGCACAGTGGGGTGGCTGTTGCAAGATCAGGAGAATGCTTACAGTAAGCTGTGTCCCTAGGCAAAGGACACGAAAGATAGATCGGCGGTACGAGTCGGGTTCTAGCCAGGAGCAGTCAAAAGGACTTTCTGACGTCAGTCTTCCAGGACAACAGAGAGGGGTTGTGACGCGACGAGCCGTACCTTAACTTACTGGACTCGACTTCTCAGAATTACTGAACAAACTTTTATGGTGATCTCGTAAATGTAGATTGATTGAGCAATCGTCACCAAAGCTATTCAACGACCAGCAATGAAGCTATGACACTGCCACGACCAGCACTTCCTCTACCTCCCCTTTTGGCATACGCCCGGCCTCTAGCTTAACGTCTCCTGTCTCCGGCAGGATAAAACCACCTATCTTACATCAACCCGAGTCCCAGACTCTAAGATAGTTTATGGCAAGAGCAGTCATATAAGGTGCAACAGCAATCACTTACTAGTCTGTCTCGTACTCGGCGAAATACATCCTGTGTATCTTGCGTGAAATGCTGGAGCCATTTACTCTTTCAAAGTCTTGGCTAAGATGGCGAGGGGAAGAGGTCCGTGGGTCTACACGTGTCCGCTTCTCTTGGTCCTCCTACATTAACACTCTTTCCATGTCCTGTCCGAGTCTGTCTATCCTCCACTCACGTTTTTGCCTCCTTAAGTAGAAGGCGTCCTGACGATTAAACTCGATTAAACTCGATTAAACCGGTTCTGGCCAGCCTAGGTTGGGGAGGACGTACCTTCCACCTACCAGGTGTGAAGAGAAGGAAGGGGGGAACAGGCTTACCTAGGAGTGACATGTGACAGGGGTAACCCTTTAAGAGAACAGATTTCTTTACGTCGTGCAAACAGTACAAACTACCAGGTAAAAGTGTTGTGTGTTCTAACAGGTATGTGTGTCTTCATTATTAGAATAGTAAAGCAAGTGGTGGCAGGGAACGCTTGTTAACTGACCAAAAAGTCGGGATCATCCACTGTTAACGAGCCTAGATTATTATTATTATTCATTCTGTAAATACTCGCTGTCTGTAAATAATATTCTCTTTTTCTGTCACTGTATTATTCCTTTTTGTTATTCCTTTTCTTGTGGGGAGATTGTAGGCGGATGGGGCCTCGTGCCAAGGTGTGCTGTGAGATAAGCATATGAATATCGTAATACAGTGATACATAGTCTCCACCTCCACATGTCGTCAGCTTACGGCGGTCGTGCGGAGTGTGCACAAGGACGAGGCATTAAGCGAAAAAGTAAACCCCATGTGACGACACCATTTTACGTTACACAGTTATGGGTCATGTGATGTTACGCAGTCATGGGTCTTCGTGTGATGTTTCGCAGTCATGGGTCTTCATGTGATGTTACACAGTCATGGGTCTTCATGTGATGTTACACAGTTATGGGTCATGTGATGTTACGCAGTCATGGGTCTTCATGTGATGTTACGCAGTCATGGGTCTTCATGTGATGTTATGCAGTCATGGGTCTTCATGTGATGTTACACAGTCATGGGTCTTCCTGTGATGTTTCGCAGTCATGGGTCTTCATGTGATGTTACGCAGTCATGGGTCTTCATGTGATGTTTCGCAGTCATGGGTCTTCATGTGATGTTACACAGTCATGGGTCTTCGTGTGATGTTACGCAGTCATGGGTCTTCGTGTGATGTTTCGCAGTCATGGGTCTTCGTGTGATGTTATGCAGTCATGGGTCTTCGTGAAATGTTACACAGTCATGGGTCTTCATGTGATGTTACACAGCCATGGGTCTTCATGTGATGTTATGCAGTCATGGGTCTTCATGTGATGTTACACAGTCATGGGTCTTCATGTGATGTTTTGCACTCATGGGTCTTCATGTGATGTTACACAGCCATGGTTCTCTCTTTTAATTCGCCCCTCCCTTCCCTCTTTTGATTTCCTTCTGAACCTCCCCCAGACCATTGCGTCATGCTGTGAGATTTCTTAGTATTCCCGTCTGCTACCATCCGCGTTGAACCCGTCATGATGTCGATAAATGGAAGCGATAAACAGGGCCTTGGGGGGTGGGGGTGGGAGGTGAGCGACGGACAGGGGAAAGAAGGCGAGGATTATTTTGATGAGATCAGCAGGTTTAGGATTCAGACTGCAGTTTCGCCTCTGGCCGAGAGCGTAAACGTTTGAGTGGGAGGGAAAGCCAGTGATCACGAAGGCTGGCAAATTACCTCGGGCTGCGTCTTGTGTTAATTACTTTGACAGACCTGCACACCGCTAGCTTCGGCGTGAACATTGATCAAGTCATGTAAAAATCTGTCTGCACGTGCTAAGCCCTGTACTTCCAATCACAGAACTCGTTCGCGGGGCCTGTTAATGACGACATCATGCATACAGTCATGTTTATAATTAACTGTGACATCAACCCCTTCTTTCGATCTCTCTCAATGTCCACCTTTCCCCCTAGAGAAAGCTGAATTTGTGTTTCTGGAAATGTATTCCATCAGGAATGGAAGTGGTTCATTTGGCTTCCACCTTACACACGGCTCTGTCATGAAGAGGTTTCGAAAGGAGTCAAGAGACAAGTGTATCTATTTTGTTCCACATAGTTACCTGCCCCTCTCTATTGCCTTCAGCACGCTAGACCAGGGCGGGCTGTAGCGTGGACAAGCTAGGGGAGATAACCCCGACGTTACACTTATTCTTCTGTTAGGAAGAATGTCCGTTTAACTTTGACTGTTCTTCTGTTCGCGCTAACAGTCGTTTCGTTTACTTCCGTAGCACTAACAGGTGTTGGCTGTGGTTAACCGCTAGTTCCACAGCACCTTGCTTGCTATTGCGTAGACGAGATTTCCCTCACTTCTTACACGACATTCTCAGGTGGTACGAACTTAGTCTACACACCCTGACCTTCTCAACTTCGGAAGGGCAACCACGACTCCATCCTGCAGTCACAATGCGATGTCCACTGGCGGTTTCCCTGTTCTGATCTCTTGTGGGTGTCTACAGCTACCTGAGTCAGCTGCACGCCGGTTTCTTACCGTCCCAATGGCCGTTCACCCGACGTACACTACAGGTCTCTTCACCTGGCTGTCAGACGAGCCGTCCACTCCCTCGGCACGTTTTACTGGTCGTCTGTTCACCAATAATTCGGAAACCTTCAGTCAGTCCACTCAGCGTCGGCCTCGCTCTCTCTTAAGTGTCGCGCCGACCCACCTTCAGTGTCGCACTGGTCCCTGACTGCTGTGGATGTCTCACAGGACTGGTTCGCCTCTGTCACGGGACTGATCTGCCTCTCTGGAAGCACCACTGAGCTGCCACTTTTGTCCGCTCAGACAGGTATGCATCGGCTGGCGCGGGCTTCTTAGCCAGCAGCAGCAGACGTCGTCTGGCTCTCCCCCTACTGACCTCACCCTCCTCAGGTAGCCACAGAGGGGACATGCTCTTGCCATTTTCGAATTAGTATCTCAAATTCGCTGTCTCTATTCGCGCTACCTTGCTAGACAGATCACAACAGTCTTGGAAGACTGGGGTAAGCTTGCTTGGAGTAGTGGAGAACAATGACAGATCGGACGAAATAGAACCCAGGCTTGGCTGATTAGCTGTTTATTGTTTAACGTCAACGTAGGAACCAAGACCAACTCATGAGCGGGTAGGAGGGGAAACGCGATGACGGGTGTTGGTCGGTGGCAAAGGAAAGGAGAGGAGACTGGAGACCCTAACAAAACCTGACGGCAAGCGTGTAAGAAGATGCCACACATAAAAAATATGCATGTAGGACGCGGGATTGGAAATCCACGACATTCCAGTGGTGGTGGGGGCGGGGTTGAGAGTAAAACTACGAAATCATCGATCATTTTCAGAATACGTGCCTTTATAAGTAATCAGTATTGTGGTGAAATCCTTGGCCTCATGGTCAAACATAGGACACCCATCGTACGTAACATTAGAATGTCTATAATATGTGATCTGTACTATTTTGAACTCTGTTACCAACCAACCAGCCTGCCATACAGCTAACTGCGACTGACCCACTGCCCATGTTTCACACTGTCAACTGTCGTGTCAGTGTTGTATTATATACATGTATACGTGCTGTTGTTCTGTCTGTAACGATATTATTCTGACGTATAGTGCGCTCACGTGCAATTTTCATCGAATGCCGGTCGCATTCTCACAGAAGATGCACTTCGAGAATGTAACCAAAAAAGCAGTCTTACAAGGAAAAGAGTAATTTGCTTTGACAAAAACAGCGGAAATAATTTGCTCTTAAAATGAAAACCTCAAAGAGCATTCAAACAGATGGAGATTGAATAAATCCTTTTCAACGGCTGCGAGTAACAACCAGCCCGGCCCCATTCCCCCAGGCTTCTGAAACGCGAGTATAGTTTTGTCCACATCTTCAAAGCAGGTTTGGATTAGGGTCGGAATAGGCCTTCGTCTGCCCCCAGCTACTGGCGCTGATCAATGTTGTGAATAAATAGTCGTTCTCTGGTTTGGGAGAGAAGACAGCTGGCCGAACGAACACGAGAACGAGATGCGAGCGTGCTGCTGGGTTGACGGTCATGCCGCGAGATGGCGCCTCAAGCGGCCACGATTTCTCCTCCCTCCCCCAACCCTGGATCATCTTTTTTGTCCGCAGTCTGAAGAAATACAGGCGGGGTGAGTGGGTGCGGATGGAGCGGGGAGGGAGAGTGAACGTCCGAGTCCCTAGGGCCCCGGATGTCTGAGCACCCTCACGACACTTCACGACGCCCAGTAGCCGCGACCGTCGTCCACTGTGGCAGCCACAGCACTCACAGTCTCATCAGACATGCACGTGCGAAGCTCATTTTAACGGTTCGCATCTTCAACGCATCTCTTCCCCTTCCTCGGTTTGTCCCAGTCACCACACCCCGAACAGGATGTAGAGGTCGCTGTAATCTCACTCCGTCCCTACTGCGCCAAGCAATTAGACGGGTCGCACGTGCTATTTTTAGCTTGTAACACCGGGTCCTCGTCACCTACTGCATCAGCGGTGACTGCCAGCGAGGTGCTGGGAAGGTCTGGAGGGGGTGGGGGACTCGGAAGCAGACTCCGTAAGAGCACAAACCGCCTGTGGGCCCAGAATTTCAGAAACGAGCAAGCAAGTTGATTAGCGTGAAGCAAGTTGATTAGTGTGAAGCAAGTTGATTAGTGTGAAACAAGTTCGGGTGGAGGGCAATTGGATCTGCAGGTCTCTGGCCGCCAGCCACACTTAGTACTGTCCTGGAGAATTGTGGTGTGGACGTTGTTATACGAAGAAAGAAGGAAAGAGAAAGAGAAAGAGAAAGAGAAAGAAAGAAATGGGAAGTAGACAGACAGACCGACAGACAGCTATGTTACCGTCTGGATATGTAAATAGGTACAGGCATATGTGAAGATGTTCGATCGTGTGTATCCTTGCACGCGCGCCTACGTATTTCGAGGAGGGTAGAGAGAGGACAGCAGGGTGGGGTGGGGGAGTTGGTGTTAAGATTATTTTCTGATTTCCTGCGGAGTCATCAGCAAAGAACCTTTTCGGTGGGAGACAAGTGTGCACTGATTAGCTCTACCTTCTTCGTTTAACGCTCACACGACGCAGATCTCGTCTTCGCCAAGCAACGAGATGGAATGGCAAGGCTTGCAGCACAGGGTCATGACCCCTTTCGAAGGGGCCGCGCGTGTACAAGAATACGAGAGGGATGGGGGAGACAGAGGAGACCCCGAGGAGGCACATCATTTATAAAGTGAAGCAAAATCTCTTCTGGGTTCTGGAACTGATATCGATCATTGATATTCATAATCGAAATGCATAGGGGTTTTTTTTCCACCGATGCTGTTGCCAGCAAGAAACTTCAATGTGCCGTACGCAAGTTTATGCTTTTCAAACCTCTCACTACCCCACCCCCTTCAACCCCACCCCCTCTCAAGAGAAGAGCAGGATCTGCTTCCAGAAAGACAAATATTTTTACAGAGAAGATGACAGGATATCAGACTTCGACAGCGGCAAAGTTTAGGCGAAGGAAGTTCCTTTTTAGATCTCCTCTAAGGCAAGAACATTTCTAGACATGTTTTAAGTCTTTCAAAGAAAAACACGTCCAGACATTTGGCGCTGCTCGGATTGCCTCTAATCACCTGATCTTTTTTCTTGGGGAAGGGGTGGGAGCTGAGAGGACGGAAGGAGACTTTTTCTGCTGCAGTCAGCCCCAGGCACCCCAGTTAGCCCCAGGCAGCATGCAGCTCGCCACATCTGACGTCGCTTCCTTGCCGACGTGTGTCAGCCGATGCGCGCAGCGATCGGATGCCGGAGTATTGTGAAGTTACAAGAATCGTAACAAGAAGCGAAATTGAAGACGGGGAAGGGAGGCTGGGAAAGGTAGAGGGGGTGGTGCGCAGGAAAAGCAGCGGCAGGCCTTTTTTGTTTGGTTGTCGGTCAGTGTATGGGAATGCAATTACACCATGAGCTGGATTTGCCAAGAGATGGAATTGAATCCTCGCCCATTTCTTGCGGGACCATTTTCCCTCGTGTAATGAGAGAAGCTTTTTTTTGTACAGAGAGAAGGGAAAACCTCAGCCCGCGGAGCTGCCAGTCTGGAAGACCATGACCGTTTCTTGCCAGGGTGATCGAGCCGACTGGGGGAAGAGAGCCGCCTGAACGCCGGCAAATCCCTGGGCCTTGTCTTCGTTTTTTAGGCCTCGCCAGGGCGTAACAGAAACCAGTCAATAACCTGACTTGCTCCTGATTGCATAATATTTACCCCTCTTTCTCCTTCTTTGCACCCCCACCCGGCCTCTGGGGTAATTTGGTGGGTGTGCGATGCCCCGCACGGTTCATGCATGATTAATGTAGCGCCCTGTTCCCAAGGCACCCAATCTTCCACCCAGTGACTTCTTGGGTGCCCCAGCTACCTCTATAATCATGTCATGTAACTCTTCACCTGCCCCACCCCAGCCTTAAGAGGGGGGATGGAAGAAAGAACGCTTAAAAACTGTAATGCATTTCCGGGCAGCCTGATGTCTCTGTCCCTTCACAAGGCCGATTACCTGATGATGGCGCGGTGTCCAGGCAGGCAGCAGTTATGGGCGGTGACGTGCAAGGCGCGCGAGGATTTACGACACGCGCGGTCTGTGTGACGTAACAGAAGCCAGGACCGTTACTGCACTTCATTACTGGCCGCGCGGATATTAAATTATTTTTCTGCTTTACTGCCGTCGTCAGGCTTTGTGTGTCGGGGCTGTCCAGGGGTGTTTTGCGCGCCAGAGATGCGACGATTAATCGATGACCTAATCACGTGACTTCAGATTTATACGGGACGGATAGCGCAAATCCACATGTGGGACGCATCCCAGCTTAGACGATGCTGGATTTTCTTTTCGTGTACGCCCAGTTTTGAGTGGCGTAAACATCAAATGGCCCTCCTCCTTCCATAACGTGTTTTCTGTGTGCGTTACGTCTATTTTCAGGCACTGTTGAGTCCTTCGATCGGTTCAGCTGTGTACAGTTCTGGGACATTCAGCGGGCTGTCAGACATGCGGATGATTTTAATTGAAATCAGTGTCTGAAGTTGTGTGTCGTTCAAGGCACTGTGGGACAAAGAATGCGCAGATCTCGAAAAGACCGCTTTGAAGGATGGTGGGTATGGACAGGGAAGGGCTGCCTGCTGAGGCCCCTGTTAGTTTACACTCTTGTCGTCAGTCCACAGAGTTACTGCATCTTCTGCTTGCACATCAACCTGTTCTCACATCATTTTAATGACAATTTAAGTGACGTTAGGGCCAGGAGACCTCTTCAGTTCAGCGCCGCCACCTTTCAGCCGTTAAACAATAATACACTATCAATGGACATCACTGGAAACTCTCTAGCAAGGCAGACGTTGGTTGTCCGGAGGAGTCGGGTTGGAGGTGTGTGTCACCCCAAGTGCGAGTGAGAGAGAGAGAGAAAAAAATGGATAAATTTCTTCTATAAACGCACAGAGGAGCAAGGTTTAAGAAAAAAAATGATAGCCAGCTGAACGGGGAGGGGGCAACCGATGCTTCCCCCCTTGCACCCTTTCCCCACTCTTGGTGCTTGATAAGACAGGAAGGCGCGGCCAGGCCGCAGGCTGTTGTTTGCTTTGTATTACCTTCTTGTTCGTTTCCCTTGGTAGCGGTGGGGACAAGGGGCTGGCAGAGGTGTGCAAAGCCTCTGGGCGCCTGGCCCCACATTGTCGGGAGGTGAAGCCAGGACAGTCCGCTAGCCCCAGGAGTGAACCCACTAATGGCTCCTTATTCGCTGATGTTCGCTGATTGTGTCAAGTGTTTGTTCATCTAAGGCCAGTGCGATTGGACATTGTGCCTGAAGGAGTGAAAGAAGAGCGAATGTGTAGTCATTATTCTCGTAGAAACATGTAATGATGTGCTATGGTGTGTTGCACACCATACAATTCAACTTTATATCATGAATAGTATACATCGTTTAAATTTGTTCCCATGCGACCTGTCAGAAATTTCGTCACAACTTAAACTTGCATAAAGTCGTAGTCACTCTGCCAGACCAGATAACCTTTGGCTTTTCAAAGTTTACTCGAGTTGCCCTTTGCCGAACAACGAGCTGTCAGTGGTAAAAGCATGACTTAAACACGTTTATCTGTTCTTGGCCGTAAGGGGGAAGCAGATGCCAGACGGGGGAACGGTTGCCGTCTCTTGGAGTGTCCTGAAGTGAGGAAGCCACTTGCTGCACTTACTGTCTTCTCAGTTGGTTTTAAAGAATGTTTAACACGTGCCAGCAGTGTGGCCATACGACAGCAGGACTAAGTAGTGAGGCTTCACCGACTGAGGCTGGAGTAGGACTGTCAGCGCTGAGACGCAGGTAAGTGCCTGGGGAGGGCCGGGTAGAGCTCGCCCAGAATTTTGACTCCAGGATGCAGTCTTGTGCTATTGATGGATTCGAACCCCTATTAACCCGCGAACACGTGAGTTCCATGTTTTCTGTCAATGGACTGGCTAGGCCCTTGTAACGTACGTGAGAGTCGACCTGTCGGCATTTTGTGGACATCGAAACACAACGTAACACAATATTACACAGCACAGCGTAACTGTCAGGAGCGCCTAGTAACCTTTTTCTAAAAAAGAGGGAAAGTGGGGGGGGGGGAAAGTTCAACAGCAGGTCAGCCAGACCTTCGCCTGTCAATACTGAAGACTTTCCGGTTTTTTCACTTAAGAAGGATTTTAAGAATAAAATTTACTGCGTAGTTTCAAAACTGCTGAATCATTGGAGAGAAACTTTCAAGTAACTTCTCCAAAACTAAAATATTATGGGATTTTTGACATCACGTGATCGGACTGTATATATGGGCCGGCAACCCATCGAAGTTTCGCTTGTTCACATACAGAGTTAGCAGAACGGGAGTCTGCTGTTGTCCGTACTTCCTCCAGTGGAAAACATTTTTATTGTTGCAGTGTCGATGCTGTGGAAATTACTCGTCGTCTACAGACTTCGCGTCCGCTAGAGCGTCTGGGCTTACGGACAGCAGTGCTAAGGAGAGCACAACTGGACCACCTAGGAATCCGCGGATTTGCCGAATCTGTCCCTGATTCCAGAGAGAGACAAACGACAACGTACTGTAAGAAAAGATAGACACTGTTGATCGTTGTCTACATTGAACGAGTTGGAATATTGCGACACACCCATGTGTACTTTGGTTCAAGAGGACTGATTGAAAAGAACTTTAGTCACTAAGTCGTCGGCAACCACGACTTGACCAGTGCGCTGTATCATCGGCGTCTTCAGTTGCATCGCCTGTCTACTGTATCATCGCACATATTCATTCTCATCGCTTGCCTATTTCATCGCCCTTCTTCAGTCTCATCGCCGGCCTACTCTCATCGCTGGCCTACTTTCATCGCCTGTCTACTGTATCATCGCACATATTCATTCTCATCGCCTGCCTACTTTCATCGCCCTTCTTCAGTCTCATCGCCGGCCTACTTTCATCGCCTGTCTACTGTATCATCGCCCTTCTTCATTCTCATCGCTGGCCTACTTTTATCGCCTGTCTACTGTATCATCGCACATATTCATTCTCATCGCTTGCCTACTTTCATCGCCCTTCTTCAGTCTCATCGCCGGCCTACTTTCATCGCCTGTCTACTGTGTCATCGAGCGTCTTCAGTCTCATCGCCTGCCTACTTTCATCGCCTGTCTACTGTATCATCGCTCGTCTTCATTCTCATCGCCTGCCTGCTTTCGTCGCCTGTCTACTGTATCATCATCCGTCTTACGTAACATCGTCGTCTTCATCTTCTACCCTCTAGCTGGCTGCTCTTGTCGTTGGAACGGATACGTGTGGCACACACGTTAGGAGTGGATTGTATAGTTGTGTCACCTGAACTTGTTTTGAGTGGGATGTATAAGGACTGTATATGGACAGCAACTTTTATTTTGAGGGTAAAGACCCGTCTGTTGGACTGTGTGACTGAACGTGCGGAGGGATATATCTGGTTAGTTTGTGTTTCGTGGATTATTACGTTTACAGTAAGTGTTTCTTACATTTTCAAATATTTTCTTTGTGTGTACCGAAGTAAAGGCCGGAAATAGAACCACAGTTGTGTTTGTTTTGGAGTGACTGGGCATCTAAGAAATTTGAACATGAACACGCACTCGCACATACATCACACATTCAAAACATGACATAACACGACATAACATGTTTCAAGCAATACTGATGGTTTCAGGATGACTGGCTGTGGGAAAGAACGAAGCACAACGTGCGCATGCGCAATCGGGAGTTTCCAGGGAGACAAGGAATGTCGGAGACGAAGCAGCGCAAAAGACAGGAGGAGGAATGAGAACATTTTGACAGAACTAGTTACAAGGTGAAAGTTGTGCTGACAGCCATTACGGGACTGGGATCGCGATAAGTTCTAAACCGATTAATTTCACATAATCGATCTAACAAACGCAATTGACAGCAATCCCTTATGAAGTGAAGAGGAGGGGGAGAGGGAATGAAGTGGGTAGAGTGGAAAGAAAGAGAACACACAACTGGAGATGGCCCACCGCAGATAATTACCAGCCAACCGGATAGATTATCATCTTCGCCAGGCACTTACAAACGCCACTGCTTGCTTCTCAGCTCAGATGCCTTGTCAGTTAAAACGACCAGCTTACACTCTCCAGTGGCCCGCCAGCCGGACGGCCCCGACACCAGTTGCCAAGCGATTAGTGGCGGGAGCACCGTGCAGGCGCCATCTTTGGCGGTCGTCAAAACACACTTACCCTACCTGTCGGACGTCGTTCACGAAAAGGAGAGAGAAGAGATGCAGGTAGACAGGAGACGGGGAAGGGGATTGTGCTGGTGGCACAGTGATGATGCACTCTATCTCCTCCCCCCCCCCCCGTCCGTCCGGCTATACACACAAACCTGGGCAACGTCTTGGTGCGTGGCTCGGTCCACAGGGAGAAGTTAAAAATGTTCTTCATCCGCGTAGACTGGGGTCCGTCTGTAAACACGAGATTTTATGGAAGAGGTGCGAGAACGCGATGATTTAATGGGCAAGGAAAGGCAAAACACCCTGTAGAGATGCAAACGACGATTTTGTGTTGAGCTGATGCCGATGGTGTTACGCTTTTCCTGTCTCTGTCCGTCGCAATCTTTCAAATCGTAAAAGCGTTAAATTGTGACTAACACACTCATGCACACACACACACACACTCATGCACACACACACTGAATTCTGTTTGGCTTTATGCTATCCATTCAGAATTGCTGAGTGGTTGAGAAAGGCCAATGAGAAGGAAAGCACATAACGACCTGTTTACCTTTGCCGCGTAGTAGCTCTCCGCCTCGTTAATCAGAAGCGGAGAGATCGAGATTTTGTGGTTCGCGATTGAAAGTTAAAAGAAATCACGTGACCCATGAAGGGCGGATGTTGAAAAATTCAGCCAATCATGCCCCTTCTACGAAAGTGAACAACCATTGTTTTCGCTTTGTTGAAAACGAGCAGCTTCACTTGTCTGACAACGGAGTGTGCATGAACTTTGCAATCGGACAAAGCAGCATGCAATTTTATTGTAGGCAAAATTTACGTTCGTAATTCACTGCATTAAATATTATGTGGATTTTTTCACGGGGGTAAGGAGGACTACAAAACTTTTTCACTAAAACTATTCCATCGTTGACACGAAGCTGAGTTTTTCCTAACCACACTATAAGAGCGACTTGAGTAGTCGTTAACCTGCACGCCCTTTCCCAGTGGGCATTTGACTGAACGGCGACAGTGAAATGTTCCTTACAAAATGTTTGAGAAAGCAAGCTGTTCAGTATTATCAAAATGAGTTACCTAGCTTTTCAATACCTTTTCCAAAAGAGCATTATTGAGAACGCTAATACACTATACAGAGACTACAGTAAATTAAATGAATTAACCGTTCAGAAAACACCGAACTTTCCCGAAAGAAAAGTTAAATATATATATATATATGCTGATCTGTATCCTGATGGGAGGGATTTGGTGGGCCAAGAGGATATGAAGAACAACGTGTAAATATTGCAAAGCTGGCAGCGTGGATTCCCTAAGGAAAACGTGGTGTTCGCAAGCTGTAAGCTTTGGACCGAGTATCAGCGCTGCTCCCGCCAGATTTGAATTATACACCTCAAAAGAATTAAAAGATCATCTGCACTATGCCGGGCAGGCCATGGACGTGTGTCAATTGCAAGAACTCACAATCCGACCCCGTACATTCGGACATGCACCTTGTTGCCACAGTGAACAACAATTGAATGGAAATCAGTGCTAGCGTGATCTACAGGAATGACATACTGCAGCCCCTCTTACTGGCAGCGCTCGCTGCAGGCAATGGGACCAGATACCATTCTCCAGGATGACGATGCCAGACCACACAGGGCTCGGGCTATTACCACGTTCCTGCAGCAGCAGCAAGCGCCACGCATGGACTGGCCAGAAAATTCACCGGACTTCAACCCAGTCGAGGACCTGTGGGACGTGATGGACTGCAAACGCCCACTTTCAGCTGACCCGACCTGCTGTTCCTTTTGCTTCAGCACGAGTGGTAGACAGTCCCGCAAATGACCCTTGGGACGTTGGCTCAGTCCAGGCGACAGCGGTGCCTTTGCGTGCAGGCCAGTGGAGGGCTCACCTGTTTTGACATTGATTATTCTGTGCTGCACCTTTTCCGACTTTTGTATATGTGGGTTTTGTCTTTTATGGCAGGGAGTCTTGCTGCTGCAATGATAATAGCCTTTGCTGTTGGTCATTATTGTAAAATTATCGGCTCACAAGTACAGCCACGGCACCACGACAGCGATGTAACGTAGTCGAAGTGGTTCATAAAGAGCACAGCCCGCTAGCTGTTCAAATGTTTTTATTCCTTTTTTGGGTCCCTGGCGTGACAGCTTTCTTTCTTTACCGCTGTTCAGTTCCATCCATCAGCCTACTGTCGAGACCCCATGTATAGTCTCTTGTCCCCATGAATAGTCTCTTGTCCCCGTGTATAGTCTCTTGTCCCCGTGTATAGTCTCTCGTCCCCGCGTATAGTCTCGAGTCCCCGGGTATAGTCTCGAGTCCTCCGTCCCGTGTCTCCATCCTGAGTCTCCCCCCACTGGTCCTACCAAGGCTTATATAGCTTACCTAACTGTTAAGTTTTAAATTCCCCAAACCCACACGTGTGGCTGTGATTGGCAGCTGTGCACTGACTTCTGTAGATAGTGAATGTTCTGGATTATGCAGTGTCTGCACATGGGCATCTCACCACAGTGTTTCTGACTCTGCTTGTATGTCTGCTGTGCAGTCTGTTGAGTGCCTTGGAGGTTCATTCATGAACCTGTCATGCCTAGAAAAGTTCTATATTGGTCTGTACTATATCTATTCCTACACATAACTTACATAGTTCCTACTGCCTAGCACGCATATTGTTACATTATATTAATGAATGAGGTACACTTCAGCTTCATTGTAACTAGCGGTTTGTGTTTTGCCATCATGCAGCGCGTGGAGTTTGCACTGGTCTCTTTATTCTTTTGAGCAGTATGCACCTCCAGCTTAATCCAGACTGGCGCAGCCAGTCCCCAAAGAGTTTTCTAGACTGGCTTCTTACAGGATTTAATTGCTCCACCTGCTCAAGTAGGCTTGACCGAAGATGTTTGACTAAGTTAACTCGGTTTTTTTCTGCACATAGCCCCCCTCTACACAACACACGGACATCCCATTCGGATAGATTTTATTTTTCAAGCTGTCGGCTTTGGGTTTGCTACCAGCAATAAAGTTTTCCGCAGACACGTTAAAGTGGCTTTCCTGCTAGCTTTGCTGTCTCTTACAACCTTTAAGTCTCTTAGCATGAAATTACCAAGTTACTGATCTGGCTGGCAACCACCCACCCACCCACCCACCCACCCACCCAACCAACCAACCAACCAACCAACCAACCAACCAACCAACCAACCAACCAACCAACCAACCAACCAACCAACCAACCAACCAACCAACCAACCAACCAATATCTGAAGGAACCCTCTCTGTTTCACAACTGTCCTCGGTTCCTCTCTCTTTAAGTCCAATAATCTGTATCGCGATTCGCCTAATAGATGCTGACAGCAGAAGGAAAAAGATCGCTGTATGGCATATTTAGTGGTGAAAGGTCATATTGACAGCAGCAAGTAATGGCTACGACAGACGAGCAGTTTTACCTGCACCTTTGATGTAGACCGTCAAATCACATGTAGTCGAACTACACCTCCCACTGGCTAAAGTTTTCCCTTTCGTCCGTTTGCGATGCAACAGACAATATGTAGACCGTACTGTGTAGAGTGGCCTTCACCAAGCATAGTCAGAGTGGTCTGGGTTTGTCCTGTCTCTTTATGTTTGGTCTGGGTTTGCCCTGTCTCTTTATGTTTGGTCTGGGTTTGCCCTGTCTCTTTATGTTTGGTCTGGGTTTGCCCTGTCTCTTTATGTTTGGTCTGGGTTTGCCCTGTCTCTTTTTGTTTAGTCTGGGTTTGCCCTGTCTCTTTATGTTTGGTCTGGGTTTGCCCTGTCTCTTTATGTTTGGTCTGGGTTTGCCCTGTCTCTTTATGTTTGGTCTGGGTTTGCCCTGTCTCTTTATGTTTGGTCTGGGTGTGTCTGTCTCTGGACTGCACCAGTGGAAATGAACAGAATAGGACTTCGGGGCAAGCAGAAATCGAATGACTGACTCTTGTCGTCAACTCCGGGTTACGATAGGACCAGAAGAAAGACTGTGCCTTGGTGTGACTGCGGATTCAGCAAAGCCAGAGAGCGGTGCCAGGCAGAATTCAGAATAATGTACGCTTGTCATACTCATGTACAAATAATTGTATGTACACGATGGGGAGTTTTCAAGAGATGGGTTTCCTGACTGCGGAGCGCACACGAGAGAGCCATCAAGCAGCAATGCTATATGCCGTGTTCGGTGTCGGCTGCGAAGTATAGACCACGTCTCACTGCAACAAGAAAGAAGGAAATAGATAAACTCAAGCGTTGTACCGTCACACAAAATTTAACACCGAAGGCGTGATGGCGCGCTGCTGAAATAAAAGAATATCTCCTCATGCTTTTTACATGAAATGCGATGAAAAATTCGTCAAGTTTTTAGTCTCCCAAATCCCAAAAATATGAGCTGTAATTTCCGCAACGAAAGCAGGATGGGAAGAAGTGGGCTCGCAGGAACAGGGTTTTCCCCTCCCATTTAAATATTCCGCGGATTATCAGATGTTAGACTGCTCTGTTATTTTGTTTGCTTGCGAGCATACGTGGCGCCGGAAGGAGACATAAGAAATGTTGCACGCTGGGCCATGTCAGTTCTCGAAATCAAAAGAACAGTCTACCGCAGTGATATATTTCTTGCGGCATTCCAGACAGCAGTGCCACAATCCCCTGATCAGCACGGGTGGAAGGAAATAATGGAGTTAAACTTTTCTGTGTTTTTGTGTGTGTCCTTATAGATCGATGGGGAGACATTAACAGATGAGCTGGTAGGCAAATGAGCAGATGGTTTTTAACGATTACGAAGGACACGATAGCTTAAACTGTTCAAACTGGAATAAGCACAATTATTTCACGCCGAAATACACAGTGACCCGACACAATCTAAAGAAGTTCACTTTGATCCCCTTTGTAGTTCTCCTGCGCCTTGATCTTGGTGGACATGAATCAGAAGATCACACTGTGAGCTCCTTCTTGGCTTTTCTTAACTTGAATTTTTCATCCGTAACCCGCTTTTCGGGGCGTGAAAGTTTTCTTCAAAGCTCCGCTGTTAAGCAGGCAAGACGATGAATTTTTCATGCCTCTGTTCTGAGACTTCGCTCTCGTCCAGTCCATAACCATGGTACAGGAGACTCCCAGAAGGCGAAATGAGAGTTGCTGCCTCGACAAACTGCACGCACATGGTTCTTTCGTCCTAGAATAAAAGACCTGCGTTCTGTTGAAAGACAGAAAATGCACCATCTTGCCATCGGCTGAATACATTTGCGGGGTGCTTGGAATTTCATGAGTTGGGGGGGGGGG
>SMGT01006406.1:222920-235153 GCA_004794575.1 Lanistes nyassanus
AGCAGGTAGGTTAGTGAGGGGCACAGAGTACAACTTAGAAGAGAACATTCCATCCAAGACAGATCTGAGCCTGAACTTAACACTTAGCAGGCCAGACATAACTGAGAGGTCAGAAACACCATTTTAAGCCGCGCACCACTCAATAACTATATACAAAAGAGCCCTAACTCCAAATCATGCATCGTCCACTAGGGTCACCAAGCATGCAGTTGCCCACCACAGTCACACGTGCAGATTGGAAAAGGTCAGCAGTAGACATTTAACACTGATATATAAACTCTAGTGGGGAAAGGGGAGAGGACTCTCTCCAAAGACGACACTCACCTGACACAAAAGAACTACTTAGAAACTTGGAGAGATATTTGGACAGAGAGAGAGAGAGATACAGACGGATGAAGTTGATCGTCTGTGGGACATGGAGAGATACTAGGTTGTAAACCGGCCCGCCACATAGATTCTACTGATCGCTGAATAAAACTTTTATGGCCAGAGATCACGGGTCCATTGACTACGAAAGAAAGCAGCGGTTTATGTATCTTCGTGGTGCCTCTACATAATGCTACATGGCCATTTGTGGTGCCCGTGACCTCTACGTCAGTTAGATGGGCATTATGTAACCTTGCCATTTGTGATGCCGTGACCATTCATAACGTTACATGGCCATTTGTGGCGCCGATGACCCGTCCGGCGTCATAACGTTACAGTATTGTGACACGGCACTCGAGAAACCTCAGTCTTTGAAACGGTCACGAACTTTCGTTGCACACATATTCACAGACAGGAAGGCCTTCATAACCTGTGGGCTATCGCGGTCCAGAGCGACCTCCCCTCCCCCCCCCCCCATTCTCTTCCGTTAGTCTTTTCTTTCTCCTGGTCATCTCTCAGGGTAGGAGGGTCAAGGCTTCCGAGAGGTCAGGTGCCAAGCAGGCCAGCACCTCTAAGGTGTGTGTGTGTGGGGGGGGGGGGGCAGCGACCACTTGCTGCTTGACTTGAAAAGCCTCGGTCACGCGGACAGGACGAGCAAACACGAATGTTTTCTTCAAAGTAAAGCTTTGAATGAGAAACGCCGGCTGCAAATTTAAAGCAAATGTCTTGCACGCAAGGAAGAGGCAATGTCACTGCTTATTTACGGTATATCGCTCTTGTCGACGGAAGACGGGCGTTCAAAATGTGAAGAGCGCCAGTTTGAAAAGCAATATTTTGAAACGTCGCTAAACACGTCGAAGCGGTTCATTAGGTTGTGCTGAAGAGTCATCCATAGGGAAATGAGAAGATGGGCATGACAGTTTTTTTTTTGGGGGGGGGAGGCAAGCCTTTTCCACTATTTAGCTACTCCAAACCCACTGTTCACCTGACACATAGCTCGTCCCCTGAAAGCAAGCCGATGTACCGAGCACGGCAATCAAAAGATGGCCTTGAACAACCTCTCTAGAATGATTTTCCCTGGTGGGAACAACAGGAGTCCAGACCCACGATGCAAGACAACCGAATAGCTTACATTCTAGAATAGCCGTCACGACAGGAATAAATTCCTTAATTTCTCATGCAGGGAAAACGAATAGTTTATTTTCCCCTTGTTATTAGGTAATAAAATAGTCGTCCTCCCAGGAGCGAACAGCTTACTCCACGTTCGCCGAAACGGAGTTTTGAGACACAAACAATCCGCTATTCGGGAATAAATTTATTAACTAGTACCGTTTACGTGCATACATAGCCCGGTCAGATTGAGTCTGTGCTGCATGCAGTACGTGTGTGGGTCAAGTGGGTGCTGCTGATCATTTCAACTGATGGCGCCTACATGGGCTTCAACCAGTTACATTCTTATTAAATGTAAAACTCGCGACGTGGAAAAGGCCCAAGACATGCCGACACCGCGTTGCTCGCTACGAGAGACATCAGAAGCATCGAACGTACCAGTGGAGTCACGTGCACCTCACATGTGTCACGTGACAACTGGCCATACACATCACTTATGTCTGGGCTCCCTTACAGTTCTGGCATCTACGCTAATTCCTGTATGTCTGTATGGAACGTCACAATCCCTGGGTGTCTATATGTAACGTCACAATCCCTGGATGCCTGTATGGAACGTCACAGTCCCTGTATTTCTACGTGGAACGTCGCAATCCCTGTATTTCTATATGTAACGTCACAATCCCTGGATGCCTGTATGGAACGTCACGATCCCTGGATGTCTGTATGGAACGTCACAATCCCTGTATTTCTACATGGAACGTCACAATCCCTGTATTTCTATATGGAACGTCACAATCCCTGGATGTCTGTATGGAACGTCACCAAGGTCTTCTCAGTGAAATAAGGAACGTCATTGCTATAGGCCATCTGGATGATGCAAAGGATCGGAACCGCGCAGGGTCGAACTTGCTTTTCTCTCACATCGTCTCTCTCTCTCTCTGCAATCCCTCCTTCAGTCTGTCTCTTTTCTTTTTTTCTTTCTGTCTTTCTCTTTTCTTCTTTCTCCTTCTCCATCTGTCTAAGTCCCTTTAAAGTTTGCCTCAAACTGAACGCCACTTTGGGCGCGCTGTTTCCTGTTTATTCTGCCATGGCAACTAGATTTTCTTCCTTTCGCGGAGCAGCCTGATGGTGTTTTCTGTCGGACGGGGGTTTCTTGCTGTGACAGTTATTCTGACCAGGTCGCTAGAATCTACATTTAAACGAGCCGGCACTTACAGGAACATTGGATAGGCTTCAACAGGAAATTGTTTTAAAGTCCCGTAGCTATGTTTTGCAAACAGGTTGTCCTTGCTCCTGGTAGCTCTTCGGCCGTAAACCTGTAAAGGGTTTGGCAGTGTTTTTCATATTCATTATAGTCTAAAGAAGATGGCTTCTTGTCCACAGCCTGTTCCCAGTGTGACTATCCCCCGGAGGTCCATTTCTAGTCTGAGGCCCATGCCTTCCGGTTCAGATGACGTCAGAGTGGAGCCCATGTCTTTCAGCAACAATGATCGGAGACAGACACAGGTTCTTGGAGGGCAAGGAAGGTAAATGTCAGACACACCAATAGACCGCTAAACAGACAAACAGATGAAGCGAAATAGAAAATGACTACAGACAGACAGACAGACAGACAGATCCGAGATATGTGTTTCTGCTTTTAACGCAACATCGTCATAGAGATTGTTGAGGACGAGTGTAACGCTGTCTATGCCTGTCGCTACATCAGATATCCCTGTATCATCCCCTTGTTTGCATAAGTGCCGTCAAATTGTCTCGGCCTGTTGAAAGGGATTTTCAGCCTTTGCCGTCGACCAGCTCTTCCAAGATGAGGGCCACCGAGAACACTTTGGCAACTGATCACATGTACATTAGCAGCCTCCCCCATCCCCCACCCCTCCTTCGTCCGCGGCTTCGCCCGTCAGTAGCCCCAATGTCGGTGCCCAACCGCATGAAGCCCACAGGTCATCGCTGGTCACGTGATTACGATCCATCATGGCGGACATCAATCAATAGCTGAATGGCTGCAGTCCGCCCCAAACGACGAGCAAGGCGCAGTGGAGACGAAAGCGAGGAAAATGTTATGGTTATTTACAGCCCTGCCCCGCCAGGGTGTGAAGGCAATAAAGCAAAAGCTAACCATTGCAAGTTATTTCCCCTTAGTGCCTCTTCAGCGTGCAGTGCAGGCTGACGAGCGAGTTCGCAGACGCTGCTGTTACCACGCTCAGCCCGAGGTATTCAGTGTGAAGTCACAAAGAAACTGTGCAAACCAAGTGACCACGCTTTCTAACTCAAAGAATTTCAAACGGTTGTCTCTGGACAATGGATCTGATTCTCTGAATTCGACTGATTTATTGTCTGGACTGGCGAAAACTGCCCCTCGCTATAAATCAGGGGTTTTGATGTTTGAAGGGTTTTAGTTAACGTTTAGAGACCTCCGGGACATGCGATATTTATGTTTGCTACAAAGTTTTTATTCCTGGCTCATTTGTCAGGCAGTACGCTGGTTTTGTTTGTAGCAGCTTTATCGTTCTCGACGCGGAGTGGATGGGCTGCGAGCATTTGGACCTCCGTATCTGAGTTACCAGCATGACAATGCACAAATTTTTTTCTTGTTTGGGTGCGTCTCTGCATGTGCACGATGTGTGTGGGCGTGTTTGCATACGTGTGTGGCTGCATTCACATATATATGTCTGCGCGCACAAGCCTTCATGCGCCTGCCAATTTCATGTGCTGAGGTACATCCCTGTATGGCTCATGCAGCTCAGACAGACAATTATACTGGCATAAGACAAAAGAACTCCATGAGATACACTTCACACCTGTATGAGACAGACAATTATACTGGCATAAGACAAAAGAACTCCATGAGATACACTTTGTTTCATGCACATGCCTCCTTTCTGTCATATGCCAGCCGGCGTTTTGTCTCGTCGAGCCAGTAAAATGTGTCAGGATATGCCCGCGTGTCTTAGGGTCATGCCAGCATGTATTTTTCTGTGTGCTCGTGCGAATGTTTTCTTGTGTTTGTTGGTTTGCGCCTGAATGGGGTCGTGTGTCTGTGCCGCATTTCCTCAAGAACGAACATGTAACATTTAAGAGGAAATGCTGTGGGCGAAACAGGATGTGCTGGGAATTGGTTCGGGCCAAACAAATCCATGCTGTGATAATTGAAACGTCAACTTATTGTATTCCCGGGTTTGAGAAATCGTCATTCTCTCTCTCTCTCGTGTCCGAGGTCGGTTTTGGAAACGCGTCGTCGGGGTTCAAATTAACTCACTTCGACCTCTAGCTAATCGTGTCTTACAGCCAAGCCTTCACACCAGACCAATGCATAGAATCGACTTTTCCTCAGAGCTGTCCACGTTCCGCGCTCATGCACCATCCGACAGGAATGTTCTCTCTCGATTACCTCCCCTGTTAGGGCGTATGATTGCCGTGTCATACCAGTCAAAGGCATCTCGCCTTTAAATATGCCAGCCTGGGACAGGGGCGCCAGAAACGTCTTCTGAATGCTGCAGACAATTCCAAAAAAAAAAGTAAGACAGGCCAACTCGCGGCTCGTGACAAGCACCAAAAAATATCAGGAGGTTTGAGTCGTCTGGTGGTGATAGAGTTCAGGGACTTATTGAGATCATAGACCAAACGGCATTGATACGACAAAGACGTTTAAGAGCTGCTTCGAGATTTGAAAAGTCCAGATGTTGATTAAGGGCACTGACTGTAGTTGGCCCAAGACAGACTGTAGTTGGCCCAAGACAGACTGTAGTTGGCCCAAGACAGACTGTAGCCAGCCGCAAGTCAAACTCATTGTGTGCGTCTGGTGCGCGTGTGCACTGACTTCTGTTGTGCTATCGCAGACCAGCAGGCCAAAGGTCACGGTTTATATCCCCTGGGAAAGGCAATAAATTTGCAGAGAGGAGACCCTGCTGGCCAATTGGGATGGAGACCAGTCATTACGGCTAACAATGGGAGTCTGTTTTATGTCAGCTGCTCACATTTGACGCCCTTTGCAGACCAGGGCCGAACGCCTGATTACGCCAGAATCAATTCATCTGATCAGTTCTTGTTTTATGCCGCTGCTGGCTTCAGCTTTCCACTGTCCTGGATAGAATGCAAAACAACGGACGTTTGACAGACACAGAAATAAACATAAAATTCGCCTATTCCTGATCCACGCACATTTCTAGATGACGTCATAAAGTTACTGTTTGATTTTAGTAACGAGGCTGATAAAGTCCCCTTAAATTAAACCAGCAGCACGTGGGAGTTTGCCTTCAACAAGCCCGTTACAGAGACAGAGACACAAAAGCAAAGGACAAGAAGCGTTTTCCATATTGTAGGGGAATTAGACCAACAGCAAAAAGTGTGTGTGGAGGGGAGGGACAGGTGTGTAGGCTCTGATGTCTTGATGGTGACTGGAATTAGAACAGCCGGCCACAATCGACTCCGAGCCTTTGTCCTGGCAAGAAATAAAATTTAGCCTGCACATGAAATGGAAAACTTGTATTTTCGATACCAGCCTTTAAACCTTGAAGACTCGATCTAATTTCTGTGCACTTTTCGCACTTGGAGATGTTAAAGATAGGGTTAGAGTCTGATTTCTGATTTAAAACTGGGTTTACGTGTGACGTTCATTGGCATTTCACGTGTTTTGGCTTTTGTTTCCTATTTTAGCTTTTTGTGCCGATTAATATTTTAATATTGAGTCTCCTGCACCGCAAAGAACGTGATCTACGTTTTGATCTCACGCATGACAACGTGAATAAACTCAAAGATTCCATGTCGATAATTTCTACGTGACCGAACAATGTATATCATTTTAAGTGACCGAAAAAGGGACATCATTTCTACGTGACTGGACAATGCATATCATTTAACATGACTGAACAACTTATATCATTTCTACGGGACTGAACAATGCATAATTTACGTGACTGAACAATGCATATCATTTCTACGTGATCGAAGCAATCATGTCTTTATACGTGACTGAACAATTCATGTTATTTCTGCGTGTGTGAACAATGCATGCCATTTTTATGTGAGGGAAACTTGCAGGCCGATTTTAGGTGACTTTTGCACTCCACGCATTATTAGGTCTATGTAGTTTACGTGACCAAACACAGCTTGCTGTTTTTATGTAACCGAATACTACATGTCATTCTAACTTGACTAAAAACTGAATCCCTGAACACAATGTCCGGTATTTATGTAAATATACATCTTGTTACACTCTATATATAGCTGATGTTAGCAGCTCTTTCTGACCTTGACAGAGGCAACTCTAACAGCGAGGTTTCATATTTCACGTTTGTCCAATATCACGAGTATTGGTTCTAGAGCCCAGGTGTCTGGCGACATCTTGAATGTTCGCGAACTATAGAGCACAGGACGTCATGGGAGATGGCTACCGCTGTCTGTGATAATCAAGCTGCCTCGCAAGCCATAAATAGGCATTCCTCCAACCGGCAGAACAATTATGGTCTTCTTTAACAATCAAAAAAGCCTCAGATTCCAAGGGTGCGCAAAGTACATTGCAACAAGAAGACAAAAAAAACCTCCTAATCATGTCTCTCTCGGTAACCGTCACTTGTACTGACCACGTGTCTGTCTGTCTGTCTGTCTGTCTGTCTGTCTGGCTGGCTGGCTGGCTGGCTGGCTGGCTGGCTTGGCTTGGCCTGGCCTGGCCTGGCCTGCCTGCCTGCCTGCCTGCCTGCGTGTCTGTCTGTCCTGTCCTGTCCTGTCCCGTCCCGTCCTGTCCTGTCCTGTCCTGTCCTGTCCTGTCCTGTCCCGTCCCGCCTGCCTGCCTGCCTGTCTGTCTGTCTGTCTGTCTTCCCTACTCACAGGATAATTTTCTCAGCGGCTGTAATACTGTGTAAACCAGTTTCTACGTGTTGTTACTCATGTCGGAAACGTACCTGCCCCTTGGCAACAGTGAACATCAGCCTTTAGCAGTGTTGACGTGTACCAACTCCCTTTAAATCAATATGTAAATAAGATTTGCAAATAAGTGCCAGCCAGAAGCTCTAACGTCACACCAAGTGTCAAGTGTACAGACCTGCCTGTGTTTCACTCTCCAATTCACAGCAACACGATGCCACATCAAATACACACACAGAGGCCGGGTTTTCCAGGATATAGCCCCTCTCGTTCCCCTTCTCTTCCTCGCCCCCTTTAGAGAGAGAGAGATGGACCTCTTGTGGCTGACAATTTATCAAAGCTGAAGCTTGTATTTGTACTGTGCAGTCGAAAGATGGAAACTGATTTCAATATTTTTTTTTAAAAAAAAGGGGCGCGATAAAATGAAACAAGTGACTGCTGCTTGAATATAACATAAACCATGACATAATTAAGCTACAAAACAAAACACAAAACAAAGCACACCAACGCAAAACGAAAGAAGATCGATGTTTTGGGTCATTAACCTATCATGACGACATCTTTGAACATAAAACACAAAAAGGTAAAACGAAACAGGTAGGGTTTTTTTTCCAATTGATATGAAGTGTTTTTGTGTTTATAATTCTTGATGAGGTTTGGCATCTGTCCTGAAGACGGGCTCCCAAACGCTCACTTGCTTGTTTTGATCAGCTGCCAGGTCTGGTCTTCGGGTTTTCACAGCAGTTGTCATCATCGCGCTTTTGAGAACTGGATTTTGGCTTCTCTCTCTCACAGGTCACTTTCTCACCTGCTTGTCGGCCTATCTTTGCCTCACCTTTTGCCGCCTCACGCCGCTTCGCTGGGGCAGTTTGTACCACGCACCGTCCGCGTCACGCACCGCTTGCCGCACCGCTTGAGTTCTGTACATCTGATCAGTTTTCTTTACCAAAATGCCGGTATTATCCTGGAAGCAGACGCGCAGCGGTTGTCTGTTACTAGCGCCTGTCATTGTCCAGAACGCACTCGCCAAGTTTTTCTCATCATCTGCTCCGTTTGGTTCGAGTCGTGTCACTTATGCCGCTAGGAATTCCTGCGGGAGCCGCCAGCTGGCACTAACAGGGCGCCCTGTCTCGGCTCTGCTTCATCAGCTCGCTTCGTGTTTCACAACAGCATGTCATCGCGGCTGCTGGGCTTACTGATGTGTTTGTCGCATTTCAAACACCCGACGTGAAGGAGACAGTGAGCCGCTTCTCGCCTCTTGCTCCGGCCGTTGTCAGCATTTAAAAAAATCCAAGCCGGTTCGGTGACGGGAGCTCGTGTGTGAAATTTCTTGCATTCTTGTGCTGAAAGCAATAACAACCAGCGAAGAATGATCGCGAAGAAATTATTTCTGGCCTTTACCTCGTGTTCTCGGATCATCGTTTGCACCATGGGCTGACGAGTCGTGAGGGAAAACCAGCTAGGATGACACGGACGACAAGTGCGACAACGAAAGGCGATAAGATGAAATTCAGAATGGAACCTGGTCCCGCACCTGCTGGTGAGCCGATGGTGGTGATACTTGTTGGTGCTGTAGAGACGCGGCTGCCACAACTCACGATTTACGGAGATAACTGAGGTGCCTGCTGTCAGACTGGGTTGTCCGATTAGGATGCTGGGAAAAGGCTGCCTGACTTGGTGTGACGGAAGCTTTTAATTTGTTGTTCACGTCATATCATTATCAGTTACATTATTAGGACCGCGTCAGCAAAAACAAACCAGAGAATGTTCTCGGGACAAATAATATTTAGATTTCTCCTGACGCGTGAATTTCAGATAACGTAGCATAACCGCCGGTGTGGCTGGTAAAACAGGATCCAAATGACCGTTAGCCACTTTGCCATAGTTGTTTCAAACCATACAGTACAAAAGCAACTGCTGCAAGTTTCTTTCTATAAAAAAAATTAGCTCAATTTAGCATACAAATTACTTTCTTGAGCGAGCCACACCTTTAGTTAGATCCTTAGGGGAGGTAAGAACCCTAGGCGTCAGGGTTCATAGTAATCGGTTGTTTAGCCTGTCAAGACAGCTGTTGAAGTAACTAATCTTTCATGACTGTTTACTGTGTATTGTTTACTTTCTATGACTATGTATATAGTACGCTATGACTATATATGTAGTACGCCGTCAGCTCCTCCCCCTCAACTCCCTAGAGTCGAAGCACTGCCAGGGGCTACTACTTTGTCGGTTGAGAACTTGGTAGGCTAGCGGACAGGACTGTGACATGCCGGGCCGTACCTTAACTTACTGGACTCGACTTCTCTAGAATTACTGAACAAATTTTTATGGTGATCTCGTAAATGTAGACTTAATTGATCAATCGTCACCAAAACCTTTACTGGTTCAGGTCAATGGTTTCTACACCAGAGGATGACGACGCTATGAAATAATATGAATAACTAGAGAAATCTACCGAGGGAAAAGATTCTCATACTCTGACACGTTCGCTCAGTCTCACGCAGGCAAAACACTTCTTGCTCAAGAGCCCCCACCCTCGTAAAACACACAACTGCAGCGAACCGTTATTCAACATATATTTCAAACACTAACTGACTCGACAACATCAAATATATCTACAGAATATTTACAGAGAATCACCGTGCTCGTGTCTAGGGTAAGACGCTGCCTGATTACTTCATACTACGCGGTATCAGACAAAGAAGATAATCTAACTAAAGCCAGAGGGGAAATCAAACTGGAAAACGGCCTATGATCCCGCTCTATACACAAATAAAATAAGTGACCGACAACAGAGCTCCTACTCTCGTCACTACTGAAACAACTACTTCTGCGATACAAAATTCTAAAGCTATTCAACGACCAACAATGAAGCTAGGACACTTCCACGACCAGCACTTCACTCTATACCTCCTCTTGGCGTACGCCCGGCCTCTAGCTTAACGTCTCCTGTCTCCGGCAGGATAAAACCATCTATCTTAAATCAACCCGAGTCCCAGACTCTAAGATAGTTTATGGCAAGAGCAGTCCTTAACTTATAAGGCGCATCCAACAGTCACTTACGCGTCTGTTCGTTGACGTGTCGGCGAAATACTTCCAGTGTATTCAGCGTGAGAACTGGAGCTACTCTTCCAACGGCTAAGATGGTGAGGGGCGGAGGTCCGTGGGTCTACACGTGTCAGCTTCTCTTGGTCTTCCTACTTCATCTGTCTGTATGTCCTACTCTGTGTCCGAAGCTCTATTCCGAGTGTCTCTCTATTCCCAGCTTAAGTACTATGTGCTCTCACGCATTAAACTCGATTAAACCGGTACTGGCCGGCCTAGAGCAGCTACCCACATAGCGTCCACCTACCCGGTGTCGAGAAAGGGAGGGGCGAACAGGCTTACCTAGGAGTGACAGGTGACAAGGACAACGCATGTATAACAGCTATCGCACAAACGGGCAGTGTGTAACAACTTTCATGCAGTCAGTATATAACTGCGATCATACTGACAGCGAATGTGTAACAGCTGTCATACAGTCAATATGTAAGAGCTATCATACAGACGGTCAGTATGTAACAGAGAACATACTGACAGAGCATGTGTAACAGCTGTCATACAGACGGTGTAAGAATGTTTGGGTCGAGTCCCCTCTGGTCCGAAAATTAAGAAAAAATCCTACGACAGGGCACAGGTTAACTTGTATGTCTACACATGTGTGTACACACAACCACGTATACAGAAATATCTACATCTTTCTCCTTCTCTCTCCTCCTCCCTCCCTCTCTCCCTCTCTCTCTCTCTCTCTCTCTCTATGTGGTGGAAGAACACTTGTCTGTCACAAGAGTCATCCGGGGCTGATTTCTGGTGTTTTGGAAGTTTGTACTATACAGTATATGCTATATGCTATATGCTATATGCTATATGCTATATAGTATATAAGGATATTGTTTACGATTCTCCATCAAATGATCAAATGCTACCTGGAATGGTTAATTTTAAAAAATCACTACATCCGCTAAAGGAGTTCATACCAAATTTAACTGCAACAAAACAACCTAGAAGGTTACATTTCCCTCAGTCTGTGTGTGTAACGATTTCGGGTTGTTGGCATAAAACTCTGCGCAACACCTTTTTTCAACAAAAAGATCGGGCAACAGGTGAACACATTTATTAAATGGTTCACAAATAAAACTTAGAAAGGTGACCGAAAATGATAAGTGGTAGTGCGGAAAGGAAAGAAATGGAAGTGATGAGGGGGCAACACCCTCCGATTAGAGTGACAGTTCTGTGTGTGTGTGGGGGGGGGGGGGGCGCTGCCAAACACACGGCTTCTTAGATGCTGCACGAGTGACGGGCTGGCGTGTTCCTGATGTTTCTTGTCTCCGCCGGTGGATCGTGGACACGATTGGCGACGAACAAGAGTTGTTTGCAGTGGAGGTAACGATGCGTGCTGACGAAGACAACGGCAACAGTTTCAGCGGTCAAGAAGATGACGGTCAGGATGATAACGGTCACAGTGAGAAGAGTCAGAATGATAACGGTCAGGATGATAACGGTCACAGTGAGAACAGTCATAATGATAACGGTAACGGTGAACACAGTCAGAATGATAACTGTCATGGTGAGAACAGTCAGAATGATAACGGTCACGGTGAGAACAGTCAGAATGATAACTGTCATGGTGAGAACAGTCAGAATGATAACGGTCACGGTGAGAACAGTCAGAATGATAACTGTCATGGTGAGAACAGTCAGCATGATAACTGTTATGGTGAGAACCGTCAGGATGATAACGGTCACGGTGAGAACAGTCAGGATGATAACGGTCATGGTGAGAACAGTCAGAATGATAACTGTCATTGTGAGAACCGTCAGGATGATAACGGTCACGGTGAGAACAGTCAGGATGATAA